>CAJNJA010084586.1:189-24389 GCA_905231915.1 Symbiodinium necroappetens
CTACCGTTGATGATCTAAATCTTGCATTACCTTAAGGACCCTAAACTATGGGATTTCTGGTATCTTCCTTATTATGAGTAATGCAGGATTTATGTCATCAACCGCATCTCTTCGGTTTAGGGTTTTTAGGGTTGAGGTGCTTTGCTTCGTGGGGTTTGGGGTTTAGGGTTTGGGGTTTAGGGTTTAGGGTTTGGGTTTAGGGTTTGGGGTTAAGGTGTTTTTATCCAAATATTTTTTGCAGGATCCTATGCTGTCTTGTTTTGTGGAAGGGTTTAGGGTATAGGGGCACTTGGTGGATGTAGTGGTTTCAGTGCTGCAATTAGGAATTGTAAATAGGATTTTGCAGGAGTTTGTATCGTGTTTCGCTCCTAAACCCCCCAAAAGTAGGTAAACTCATGGCCCAAAACCCATAAAAGGCTATCATTCTACATACTTTTGGGGTCCAGGTTCTTACATACCCGGAATCCGAGAGAGGGATCCTGAATGTGGCTCAGACGTTTGGCTTTAGGGTTTAGGGCTTGTAGGGTTTAGGGTTTGTAGAGTTTAGGGTCTAGGGTCTAGGGTTTCGGGCTTGTAGGGTTTTAGGGTTTATAGGGTTTAGGGTTTAGGGTTTAGGGGGTTATTCTGTGGGGGTGTTCAAAGTTCAGGAAGGTCGGCATTTCGGCTTTTGGTTCTTGGGTTCCGGCGCCAGCTTTGGGTTAAGGCTTTTGGCACGGGTTGAAGGTTTCAGGGCATAGGCTTCAAGGTTCGAACATGTGCTGCAAGGTGTAACTGGTTCACTTAAGATCTCGGGCTGCATGCTGTGCAAGGTTCTGGGTTGCGGATCTTGATGTCTGGCACTCTGTGCCCTTAGCCCTACACCCTATACCTATAAATCCTACACCCTAAACTTGAACCCGAAACCCTAAACCCTAAGCCCTGAACCCTATAAGTCCTAAACCCTAAGCTTCAACCCGGGGCTTAATTCGTCTTCACATGAATGCGGCTTCTCGGACCGCTGCTAACGACCCGACTCGTCCTGGGATAGGTTTCAGGATTCTTAGGCGTCGTAGCCATTTAGGGTTTAGGGCTTTGGGTTTAGGGTTTAGGGATTTAGGATTCGTAGGCGTCGTAGCCATTACGCCAGCATCCTCATGCGGGTAGTTCTCTAAATTAGGGTCCCTTGTTAGGTCCCCACTATAGTACGGCACCCTTAAAGCAAAAACACCCTAGAAGGGACCCTACTTTAGAGAACTACCCATGTGATGTTACTCATTTTGAGCAGTCTCACCATTTGCCCTAAACCCTAAACCCTAAAACCCTAAACCCTAAACCCCTAAACCCTAAACCCCTAAACCTTAAACCATCACCCTCATCTACTTCAACTTGAACCTTCGCCAAACTCCTAGAGGCTCGAGTGCCCGATGCCCTCAATTAAAGCTACATACCTTGCATCAAAGCAGTAACCATTCTTTGACCAGGGTACCTATCTTTTCATCAAGTTATTCGGTGTATTCTGTATTGATGCGGTGTCGGTGTGGCTGAACCCATACACGAGACACTTAGAGCTCACAGACACCGGAAGGAAGCCCAAAGCCAGCATAACTCGACAGCGATAACCAGTAACCCTAAACCCTAAACCCCAAACCCCAAACCGAAACCTACAATGACCGAGCCCAGAACCCTGAGCTTCAGCCTAAACCCTACCTGGACCCTAAAGAACCTACCTTTCAAGGTTTCCTTATTATAGTTTCTTTATATGAGTTTTGAAAAAGGTAGGTTATTTTATTTGGGGTTAAGGTAAACCTTATGTCAAGATCTAACTTTGTAGGGTTCCTTATTCTAGTTTCTTTTATACAAGTCTTTAAAAAACGTACAGTAGGTTCTTTGGGATGAAGGTAAACCCTAAACTAAACCCTAAAACACCTGCAATTCCCTGAAAATCCTTCCGGGCAGCTGACTGGGCCAGGTGAAGCTCCCGAAAGCAGCAGCGCGGCTGCAGCTCTAAGGGTTCTGTCGGGTTTAGGGTTCTAAGGGTTCTGTAGAGCATGAGAGTTCTCCGAACTTCAAGGGTTCTTCAAGGTCTTCTCTAGAGCTTTCTTACGAGGTGCTTGAAGGGTTCTATCTGGGCTTACGAGGGTTTTTAATGGCCTGTGGGGGCCTGGCTTCCTGGGGTGAGGTGTGCAGGGCCCAAGAGAGGAGTCCCAAGACAAGCCGCAGCATGACACATGCGTAATCCCTCCAAGAGTACAGCCTAAACCCCGCACAAAAGGCATGTCCCATGTTGCCCCAACTCCCAAAATCCCAAAGTCGAGATACCCGTGCCCTGAGCTGCATAGCGTCGCCGGTTGTATCTTGATTCTCGAAGCTGAAACGCCATGGGGTTTAGAGTTAGGGTTTTCGGATCGCCAGAGCCCCCAATATCCAAAGGACTGTGAGACTCAATGCTATCGAACCTAATGCTGATGGTTCTGCTTACGTGCGCAAGTTTGACATTGTGCCTTCGCCGCAGACTTTGATGCAGCGCTACCCTAGGTATGCCAGCTAACGACGGGCATTCTGTTGCCGCAACAATTGAGATTTGAGTTAGACTGGTCTATTATCTTCACGAACGTTTTCCAGCTGCTGACAGCTCCTGAGGGCAGGAACCGTGTTGTCACTGCGTGGCGTGGCCCGTCAGCGCAAGCACTTCATGCTTGTACTGTGTCTGCCAGTCTTGACGTTCATCTTGCGAACGCTCAAGCAGTTGCAAGTGGTTCGGCGTCGCATTGACGGACCTGTAAAGTGAGGCGATGTACTTGTCAGAAAGGGTCCTTCTCTCCAGTGGTCGGAACCCTTTGGCTGACTGGGAATCCCTAACGACTACGCGCTCATGCTGGACCCTGTCAACATGGATGCGGGCGCTTTCACTCGACAGCGCTAGCTACAATACAGTATGGCACAAAAAGCTCTACTGTAGTCGTAGTATAACAGAAATGCAGTATATGATCATATCATATGCTACATGTTTGTGTGGTGTCCCACGCCCTCGAGCCCCATCAAGTCCTTCAAGCCCTTGTCCTGAAGAGATTGCACCTGGGCTACGGAGTTTTACGGGCTGTTGCGCGAGTTTGCGTGGCTTTCCAGGAGTTGAAGGTTTCCTGGGTTTACGCTTTTGATCAGTTTCGTGGCTGCGTTCGATGATTTCAGTTTAGGTCCGCAAACCCTGGCACTCGCTTTGGTAGCCAAAAGTTTTGTCCCATGAATGTCAATAACTAAGCCCCAAACCTCAAACCTGAACCTCAAATCCTAGATCCGGAAACCCGAAACGCTAAACCTTAACCCTAAATCTTAAATCTGAAGCCCTAGAAAATCCTAGACCCTTAACCCTGAGCCGTAATCCTTTTCGGTGCCACTGTTATCCGCTCGTTCAGGGTTTCGGGTTTTGGGTGGTAGCCCCGCCTGTCTCCAGATACCAACATCGAAGCCATAAACCGGGTGCTTCGATACATGTTGGGTCTCGGCTTACCGTGGTTTGGGGGTTAGGGTTTAGGGGTTTAGGGCTTGGGGTTTACCTGGGCCAATCACAATAAGGAAACCTAGAAAGGTAGGGTTTTCTAGGATCCAGGCAGGGTGTAGAATTTATGGGTGTAGGGTCGCTTTGAGCCGAGGTCTTGCCATCGCAAGTGCGGGCCAAGTTTTCTCGGAAGACGCACCAGATCAATGTGGCGATGCCAACCGAGTAGGTCGCTGCAGGGTCAGTACTCCATGCTTACCCCAAACCCTACCGGTAAACCTAAATTACAAGTAAAACCCCAAGCCCAAAACGCAAAGCCCTAAAACCTAAACCCTAAGCCCCAGGCCCAGAACCCTAAACCCCAAAGCCCTAAACCCCTAAAACCTAAGCCCCAGAACCCTAACACCCTGAACCCTAAAGGCCCCGAGGCCCTAATGGTTTGAAGAATTTGTGCGAATTCGAGACAGCATCGCGTAGTTCGTGGCCTTCCCAAACCGGGATGGTGGAAACCGGCCAATAGTACACATAAAACCTGATTTAGGATTGCAGAAAGTAGGGTGTGTTGCGGTTGGGCATTAAGGCCTCTTTCGGTTGTGAGAGCTTTTTGATTTAGGGATTGGGGCTCAGGTCTGGATTACGGTCTTTGTGGGTCGAAGGGACGACACCAAGTGCTTAGGCCCTAAACCCCATAGCTTAAGTCCTAAATCCTGAGCCATGATTTTTGCATCACATTTATAACTCACAAACCCTACCCTTACTCCTATACCCTAAACCCTAAAACCCTAAACCCTACACCACTTAACCCTAAACCCTAAACCCCTACCCTTAATCCTCTACCCTGAATGCTGTCTTCTAAATCCCAAATCTCAGACCCCAGACCTGGCTTAGGCCAGAGAACTCGTTGCCGGGAGCAACAGCGAACCCAAGCATCTTCTGACAGTGGGTGTTGTCGGTTTAGGGTTTAGGGGTTTAGGGGTTTAGGGGTTTAGGGTTTAGGTTTAGGGCTTTGGGACTACATGACGGTCCATTTTTCCCTATGTAGCAAAAGGGACTTTACTATGATAGCATAATGAACGGTACGGGGATAGAGGGATTGTGTTACTAATTGTTGGGGCTTACATAGTTCTCGCGCCGGGCTTCTACCACTAGCCAACGTGCACAGACAGAGACAGAGCTCGCTTTCTGCAGGAAAGTGGCAGAAATAGCATGTGAGGCATGGGGCTTGAGGCTTTTGCCTTCGGGCTGTCGGATACTTGCTGTAAGCCCCTATCTGTCTGTAAGCTACACTGCACACTCCCACAACAAAGGAAACAACCCGCAACCCTTCAATCAAAGCTGTGGCCTTAAGACCCACTGCCCCGCAGCCCAAAACCCTGAACCCCCAAGTACTAAAGGCCTTAAGAGCACCCGGAAAGTCGAAACATGCTCCGTCAACAGTCACCACGATGCCATCCGCTCTGATTAAGCCTTGGATAGCTCTGACGCGCGATCACGTGGTCACTGACAGCCAGCAGACCTGCTCAGGGCTGTCATGTTCAACTTTGGTTTTGGAAAGCTGAGTGGTAGGGTAGGTGACGTTTAGCCTTTTTTGGGACCCACAGATTAACCTTTAGTTGCCTTAAGATACTGAACAAGTAAGGAAAGGTTCATCCGGGATTCCGGGCTAGGGTAATTGAGATTGAGCTCAGGATTCATGGTTAAGGGTCTCGGGTTGATGCAGTGCATAACATACCCTGTCCTATTTTCGGGGGTTTCAGATGACAGAACAGGATGTCTAGGGCGTGGGTCTAGGGTTTAGGATTTAGGAGCTGTTAGTTGCAAGGTATATCGGTCCAGAGCTTTGGAGTTTGTGGTTCATTTGGCAGCAGGTTAGTAGAGGGATTAGGCACGGACAGGGTCCGTGAACAGGGGGCCGCAGAAAACAGCCTGGGTCTCAATGCCCCCTAAGTACACTCTGTGCCTTTTCCCTGCACCCGAAGCTTCTTGAGACCCCAATCTAAGCCCTTAAGGCCCCTAAACCCTTAAGGCCCCTATCTAAACCCTTAAGGCCCCTAAATCCTTAAGGCCCCTAAACCCTTAAGGCCCCTATCTAAACCTTTAAGGCCCCTAAACCCTTAAGGCCCCTATCTAAACCCTTAAGGCCCCTAAACGCTTAAGGCCCCTAAACCCTTAAGGCCCCTATTGTACATTCTGCACGTCGGTGTTGGCTTTCCACCTGCAGTTTTGGGCTTTGGCAGAAGCTGGCGCATCCGTCTTGCAAGAACTCTCTTAGGGTTTATAGGGCTTGAGGGTTTTTAGGGTTTAGGGTTTAGGGCTTAGGTCAAATTTGGACCGTTTTCTAGAGTGGAAACTTTCACCGTGGTAAACGAGATTCAAACTGCATTTCCATGTATATGACATGTTTCCATTGAAGCCTCGAAGAGAAGGCTTTAGCCGAAGGCGCAAACTTCGAAACCGGAGTTGGTTCGGAGCTCGCACCACTCCACAGCCTCCTAAGTGGGCTGCGACCTTCCTGGCAACCATGGATTGGGCCCGGGTCCTCAGCTTTGGGGTTTTGCGGGGGCCTTGAGCTTGCGTGTTCATTCAGGGATAGAGTATGGAGTTGAGGATTCCGGTTCCGGGGGCGGTTTATTCCTGTTTAGGGTTCAGGATTTTAGGTTTGGTTCAGGACTGAGGATTTGGGGGTTTGGCTTTGCCGATTTGGGTTGAGAGGTTTGGCTTTGAAGGTGGAAAACCGGGAAGCCGAAACGCCCAGGCCCTGAACCCTAAACCCTAAACCCCCAAAAGTAGGTAAAACAATGGCCCGAAACCCGTAAAAAGGCTATTATTCTACATACTTGTTCGGTCCAGGTAAACCCTGGCAACCCTAAACCCTAAACCGCAGCAATCGCTTTCTCGAGTATGGGCTCAGGAAGAGCCTCAGTTTAGTTGCTTGGGCTTCCGCAAGCCAAATGATCAAGGGACTAGAGGAGCGAGCCCTGAAAGGGACCCTTGGGGTTTAAATAGAGGCTTTATGAGACTATATATTAGGGGTATATAAGGGTTCTATAGGGTATTAGGGTTAGGGGTCCCTTCTAGGGGTCCCTCCTATTGTCCCTTAGGAATGGCGGAGCCTTGAAACATGAAGCAGATCAGTAAGCCCCCAGCCCAAAACCGTAAAGACGCCATCAACAAGCCATGATTGCGAGTTTATGGATCAGCGGCCGTTAAAGCACAAATCAGGGCTCCTGCATGTTTTGAGAGCTCGCTGCTGTTCCAGGTTTAGAGTGTAGAGATCTCGGGGTAGGTCTTAGAGGTAATTCAACCCTAAACCCCAAACCACCCTAAAACCCTGAAGCCAGAAAGCCTGAACCCTAAATCCTTAAACGCCAAACCCTAAATGCCTAACCCCTGCTGGCCCCAGCCTGTGTTTAGGATTGAGAGTGTTTTCTGAGAGTAGTACAGAAGTGTCTACTGAATGCATTAACTCCCAACCTATCAGTGTCCTTCATGACTATATTGAAGTAGAATATGAACTAAGGTAGCCAAGTCTGCATGGGTTTCAGGGTCAATCGGTGGTTAAGCTCATAAGGCGGGACATGTCCGAAGCCAGGCACGCTCGAGGTTCTGCATCAAGAAGCCTTACTTGAAGGGGCAGAGGACTTCGTAAGTAATGTGACAAGCACAGGTACCTTAAGTGGGGCTATACATGAGGATAACTACAACAATTGCCTTACTTCTAACCGTAAAGAGTGGAGCTTAACACTAGGATACTGGGCAAAGCTAGAGTTACCCTACTTCTAACTACAACCCTAGTTACTAAGTCGCGTGATCCTTTAAGAGAGACCCAGCCCCACAAGCCCTCCGTCGCTCGAGCCCTGTTCGCAATCGCGGAGGGGGGGGGGGTTCTGCAATCACGCTTCTTCATGGGTTTAGGTTGAGAGTTTAGGGTTTGAGATTTAGTGTAAGTTTTGTTAACTAGTCAGATATAAAACTCATCTGCTGTGCCAAGAGAAACAGATCAACGGAGAGTAGGCCGTCCAAGCAAATTTTGGACTACCTAGCACATGGAAAAAGCTTGGAACAATCGCATCAAACGACATCTCGGTACCGAAGGTGCCTTTCAATAAACATGACCGAGCAATACGAGAGACGATTATTGATCATGCCAGAAGATACCAACCACCTTTCCCATTGATCATGCATTTTGGGAACGTCGCAAGTTGGTTTCAATTATTATCAAATATTCTAAACAATTCGTTGTGAAGCCTCTCTCGGGGAAGCAGCTCGATGTGAAGTCTCTATGTGAAGTAGCTCAATGTGAAGTCTCTCTGTGTGAAACAACTCAGTGTGAATGCCTTCTATATGAAGCAAACCATTGGGAAATAGCTCTATATGAACATACATTGCAACAGTGACGCCGGGACCGTAGTAAACTGACAGGAAAAAGGTTAGCACCAACGACTTGTTGCTTTTTTGCTGCAAGCTAAGGTAAAAATAAAGTCAGATATTGAAAAGCAATATGTATATGTAAGCTTGTGGCGCAGGAAGATGAAGCCTAAAGGGCTTAAGCCCCTTTCCTTTTGGTTGGACCCCGGTACAGACGTCTTGTACTGGGTCCGAGAAAAGGAAGGGTTTAACAAAGTTTGGGGTTTTAAAACTCCATGCTTTGAATGCCTAGTTTTTGTAGGTAAATTGCTTGGGCCCTCGAACCCCTAGGGCGACAAGCTAAGCCCATGCACCTCAAAGCCTACACTAAGCTAAACCCTATAGACCCAAGATCCGAGACCCTCAACGCTAACCGTATCTTAAGCAGCAGCAAACTCTGATCCCCAAGGCCTCCAGCCGTGCGAAGACGAGCAGGACGGGCCGTCAGGGTTTTAATGGAAAGTTCTGGGTTCAGGAGGTACCTCATGTAGAGGTCCTCATTAGTGCAGATCCTGCTTGAAGGTCTACACCAGAGTCCTTGAATTTCTGAAACTGCATCTTTCAAGAAGGATGCAAAAGTCCAGACACCATAATGCCTCAATCAAAGAACAGACTTCAGTGTTTGTTCAGTGGATAAACAAGTCATGTCCAAGCTTCCTTGACTTAGTTACCCAATACCCAACCTTTAAACTTTTTGGGTTCTTATAATTTAGTAGCAATCTGAAAGTTTAACCTTTTATTTCCCTGGCTTATTGGGGAAGTAAGTTGACATCTACGAATATTCCTTGCTTAAGGGGCACTGCGCTCTTGGCACATCTCACTCTGAACATGTTGTTGCTCATGATACCATGTCTCTACAAGAAAAAATGCGCTGCCTATCGAATATGGCTACTTTATAGATGGATTTTGGTTGAGTTTAGGGTTCAGGGTTTAGGGATTAGGATTTTGGNNNNTTCTTTGTATAAGTCCTTACAAAGGTAGGTTATTTGGGGTTAGGGTAGGCCCTAAACCATAGGCCCTAGACCCCAATAGCCAAGCAGAGCCACATACGCCCCAATATTGGAGACTTGACACTAGAGTCGTGCTACAACATGAACAGTTGCGGGAGGTCTTTGCATCGATTCATCTTAGTAGTCGCCCTGTGAGGGCAGGGGAGGCCTGCGACCTAAACCCTAAACCCTATAAGCTCTAAACCAGTGCTGGGTCAACTGCACGGCCCTCATTGCCCCGCAGATGCTTCCAGCAGCAGCGACTCTTTTCCGGGGGATGTGCGGCATGCCCTGCAAGCGCAGCTACAGCTCATCAGGGACACAGCGGCCAGTACTCCAGGAGCGGAGATCATAGCCACGATGACAGACGCGGCAGCTCAGC
Organism: Symbiodinium necroappetens; assembly: GCA_905231915.1. Lineage (NCBI taxonomy): Eukaryota > Dinophyceae > Suessiales > Symbiodiniaceae > Symbiodinium > Symbiodinium necroappetens. Next base: position 9,443 of record CAJNJA010084586.1, read on the forward strand.
TCCTACATACTGCACCCGCAGTCGTTGGCCCAAGTGGAGGGCGTGACAAGGGGCGAAAGAGGCCCTTTACAGACCCCAACGCGCTGACTGAGATCCTCATCTACGCGATACGCCGCTTCCGGCACCCCTTATAGCAGAAGATTTTGTTTTTGATTGCGGAGCTGGAACAAAGTCGTGCGCAGATGTGCCGTGCTGTGGTGCGGTGCCAAAATCTCACGCGTGAGCTGCATAAGACTCGTCGTCAGCACAAGCATTTATCGCGACAAACCTCGTTGACGCATGATCGGAGGGAGCTGGGACATAACTAATTACTCAGCATGCCGTGAGCGAGACGTCTGCACTAATGACTTAAAGCCTTCAGCAAATCATCGTGTATTTCGCACTTCGGCTTCGAAACCTCTTAACCCTGAAGCCCTAAACCCCTACCCTGAAATCTTGAAGCATCGACTCTAGACTAAGCCCAAAGTGCCTACCTGACCCCTCAACCGCCCTTTTCTAGGCGATGATAGATTGTTCAGGGTGTTATGAATCAGGGCAATGCCCTAACCTGGAACCCTGTAATCTATACCTTCAGCCCTAAACCGTAAACCTCAAACCCTAAACCCTAAACCCTAAACCTTAAACCCTAAACCCTAAACCCTGTAATCTAAACCCCTCAACCCTCAACCTCAAGATCTAAGCGCTAAATCCTCAACCGTGGACCCTGACCTCCAAGACCTCTCAGGAAGCCTCTGTTAGAGGCATCCTACAGGATGCCTTGTTTGCGAACCCTTCAAGGAGCCCTTGAACCCTAAGAGGGTAGGTCCTGGTATCGGAAGGTATGACACGGAAGCAGAAAGAAGGCCAGTGAAGCCCCACCTGGCGCCACAGAAGGCAGGGCCAATCGGTAAGTTCGACGACGACTGCTGCTACTATTTTTACAGCGACGACGGCGACTACTACACCGCTGCTGCTGCTGCTGCTACTACTACTACTACGACGACGACGACGACGACTACTACTACTACCACCACTATACTGCGAGGACGACTGCTTCTACAACTCCTCCTGCTGCTGCTGGCAGGTTGCCTTGCTAAGAGCAAAGCTATGTAAACATGAGACATGTAAGTCCTGAAGTTTTAAGGTTTCAGGGGCTTTGGTTTCCAGGAGGGTTTCTGCTCGGGGGCCTTGAAGGTCATCATGGACTTGTTTTGAATTTGGGTTTGCACAAGTTTTGCGATCGGTTTCATCATGTGTGTCTCTGCTTCTTGTTGAAGTCCGGTAATGGGGTTTCCTGTGCAGTTTGGCCTCGGGTTCGGGTTCAGGAAAGCACACCCCTCATATGTCATAGGTGTATGGTTCTCACTCTCTTGAGAGGCCTCAAGACGTCACCTCTGGGCTAGTTTGGGTAAAGACGAGACGAAAAGCTAAACCCTCAGCCCTAATACCCTAAACCCTAAACCCCTAAACCCAAAGCCCTAAACCCCTAAACAACCTAAACCCTAAACCACAGGGAGCCGAAAGGCCGAATCCCCTAAACTCAGTGATCCCCTATAGCCCTAAGCACTAGGCCCTAAACCCTGAGCCCCTAGTTAGGGTTTGGGTTTTGGGTTTATAGGGTTTAGGGATTCAGCCTCATGAGAAAGCTCCGAATCGCCGAAGCATGCAAACCGTCAGAAAGGCAAACAAAGCTCCGGTCTAAGATGAGGAAGTAAACCTCCGCAACGGTTCTAGCCGTGAAGGCCCCTGAATTCGGCTGTGAATCCTTCAGCCGGCGAGCTTTGAAGCCTGAAAACTTTGAAAACCGCAAAACCTACAATCAAACCCTACATGCTAATGTAGTGTGCGGCGTTGAGGGTTCCGAGGTGTGAGGTCTGGGGTCTAAGGCTTAGTGTTTATAGGGCTTAGGGCTTCGGGTTTTAGGGGTTTAGGGTTTAGGGTTTTTAGGGTTTAGGGCTTAGGGCTTACAAGGGCTTGGGGTTTAGAGTTTTAGGGTGTAGGAGACCTTTTAAAATCTTCGTGGCTTGATTCTACCAGGCCTCGGAGCACAGTACTGGCTTCACCTCCCAGATTGCTGGGATGATGGCGGACAGCCGCTCAGCAGCAGAAGATATCGGACTGCCTGTAAGTAAAGGGTTTCCTATTTTAGTGGCGTAAATAGGGCCGCAGCATTGTTTATTTCGGGGTTTAAGTTTAGAGTGTGTCTTCAGGGCTTTATTGGCAAAATACGGGCCTGAATTGTAGTTTGCTTACGGGACAGATTTTAGGGTATGTATTGAGACGGCGAATTGGGGGTTCTAAGCATACACCCCCAGGCCCCAAAACGCAAACTCTCAATCCCTGAGTTCGACGTGCCCATGTCTGAAACCCTGTGCGCAACCCTGAGTAACATGATGACATCCCCTAAATCCCCAAAAATCCTCGACCCTCCACACCCCAGACCCTAGACCCAAAACCCCTAAGCCCTAGACCCAATGCTAACAGTCACGAAACGAACCAATCACGACGAGCATCTCAGCTTGATTTGATCTCAGCTGGGGGCTCCTCTACGCGACATACTGTTGATGATATACATCCTGCTTTGCCGATAATAAGGGATATACCATAATTCCCATAGTTTAGGGTCCTTGAGGTAATGCAGCCTTTATATCATCAACAGTAGTACTGCACTTTAAAGTCTAAAGCGCGAGCTGCTAAACTCCTGCAGTCAGAAGACCTTAGAATCTTAGAAACACAGACACTCCCCAATGCTTTTAAACCCAAAGCACCGCCGGCCAAAGCCTTCAAACCTCAACCGCCTAAGACCTCCTATACTTACCCACAGGCTCCATAGTAGTTCCTTTTTGGGATTACCTTATAGGATCCTAAATATAAGCCACAAAAAGGAACTACTTTGGAGCCCATGGGTAAGCCCACATCCCAAGAGTTGAACCCCTAAGTGCGGCAGGCATCGTCGAGAAGGCTATCAATGATCGGACGGCTCAGCTTGAGAAAGAAGGCCACCTGCGGTGTGGGTGGTGGATAGGGTCCTAAGTTTGCGAGTTTCAGCGGGTTTAGGGTTTAGGGGTTTAGGGATTGCGGAGAAGGGTTAGAGCCTGAGTAATTAAGTTCTAGCATCATTGCTGTCATTGCATGGCATAAATTTCTATTCTGGATCGGTGGCGACGCAACATCACGGAATGCTCGAACGATTTGAACGCCGCGGCAGCTGCAGTCCATTTGGCATCTCAGAAGCAGCCGACTTTGAAGCCAACGCTGGAGGCGACGCTTTGAGTTTGCCCAGACGAACCTGCTTGAGGTCCCACATTGCGTGCTGGAGCGCGTGAAGAAGCTCCGTTCTGAGCTTCATGTGGAGAACCCACCCCTAAACCCTAAACCCTAAACCCTAAACTAAGCCCTAAACCCTAAACTCACAAAAAAGTTGGTAAGTACCAGCTAAGGTTCCAAGCACCACATGGGTTCAGTTCACTCTGTCTAGGACATTTTCAGGTGGTTAGTTACCGTTATAGGAGCCTTATAGAAGGTCTATATACCTTGTAGAAGCCTTATGGAAGCCCTATAGACCCTAAACTCCCCATTTGTAGTTTCCTTTCACTCTGCTTGCGACTTAGCTACGAAGTCCTTTAAGCAGGGCTGAGCGCACTGACATGGGGATGGGGGGGGGGTGGCTGATTAGAAAAGAATCAATTGTAGTATCCTTCATTGTGATCCAGGGTATTGATATACATATCTATATCTATCTATCTATATATATACCCCTGCGTTATATGAGATACATACATACACACACACATATATATATATAGATGTGTACCCTAACTAAATAACTAGCCTATGAATATTACTTAGGTGATTCACAGATGCATTTATTGATTCACTTACTTATCTGTTTATTCAGTGCCAAGCCTACCGAATCCCAGGTGTGGATGTTTGGGCTTCTGTACTAGAGTTGTTGGCTAGATGGCTTTAGGATGTAGGCTTTAGGGCTGTAGGGTTGAGGGTCTAGGTCTGGGAGTCTAGGGTTTCGGGTTTTGCGGTTTAGGGATTCAGACATCTAGTGTAGGCATCGAAGAGTCTTTAACCGCTTAATATTGGGAGCCTTCATTTCCGTTCCTAGTAGGGGCGGCTTACGTGACGGCACAGTGTGTTTTTCGATTCCGGAGCAACCCTAAACCCTAAACCCTAAACCCTAAGGATGAGGCAGGTTCCGGCAAAACGCGGTCTAAGGTACCAAGAAGGCTGCAGTGTCCGAGCTGAGGTTTAGGGTTTAGGGCTTACGGTTTAGGGCTTTGAGTTTAGGGTTTTAGGGGGTTTAGGGTTTGGGCTGAGTGGGTTTAGGCTTTAACGTCCTGGGTTTGGCGTTTGAGCTTTGGGTTTAGGGTCCATTCTTTCGCAGAGGTTTAGGGTTTAGGGTGATGATGACCGACTGCACCAGACCCTAGCATCTCTTAAGAAGGAATCTGACGAATTAAATTGCACCTTGCTCGACGCTCCGTTCATGGATAGTCGACGGCATGAACTCCTTGGAAAGCTTTTCAAGCCTTTGAAATAACCTTGTCGTTGAGTGGGTTTGGGGGTTTAGGGTCTGGGGTGTTCGAGTCTCTCGGTGTAGCCGGCTCCTTCAAACGGCTTGCGGTCTCTGGTTCAGGTGCTTGGCACGGGGGTGGCTACGGCGGCCAGAATGCCGAAAGCTCGGATTCAAGAGCGGGCTGCACCCTGAACGCCAACACAGCCCAGTCAAGTGCTTTGTTGCAAGATGTTGGAATTTCCCGGGGTGGGAGAGGCTCAGTAGGCATGGAAGCAACAAAGGTATCGGATAGACGGAAGGAACTTCCCATGATGCTGGTAGTGTCGATCATCCTGATGAGGCCGTGCTCCTTGGTCTTCTTGTTCTTGTTGCTTTTGGCGGTGGTGGCATTCATGATGACTCGGGTGAGCATGGTCGCCATGGAGAGGATGGTGCGAGCATAGCGATGGTCGCATTGAAGAGGACCGAGTATGAGGACTGTACAGACGAAGGTGTGACGATGATGTGGACGATGACGTGTGGGTGGGGAGCACGGAGAGGATAGTGACTCTGCCCAGGACGGTGAAAGCAAGGATGAAATGGGTATTGCTGCTGATGACGACGCCAGGATGTGGGTGACGAAGATCATATTACTGGTCGCAGTGACATGTGATCAGCACTTTGGTGATGACTGCAAATAAGATAGTATCCCCCCTTCCCCCCCTCTCCTTTTTCCTCCCTCCTCATCCTCCTTGTCATCCTCCTCCTCCTCATCGTTCTCACCTCTAGTGTCGTTCCTGTCTTCCGACTCGCCCCTAAACCCTAAGCCCTGAACCCCTAAACCCTAAACCCTAAGCCCTAAACCCTAAACCCTAAACCCCTCCGACTCGGCGCCCTAAGCGCCTCAGAGCTGAGCTTCTATACCCTGCATGCGCAAACCCCCCCTCTCAAGATTCCGAGACCTCTGAGGGGGCGCAAAGGAAGGAAGATGAAGAGACCGCCCAGGTCCTTCGGCTTAGGGTTTAGGTTTTAGGGTTTAGGGTTTAGGGTTTAGGGTTTAGGGTTTAGGTTTTAGGGCCTGGGGTTCAAGGTGGGGGATGTTAGGATTGATCGGGTTTTAGCGTTTATGAGTTTAATTGGGCTTCAGGGCTTGATTCGGATTCAGGCTTTAGGGTAGTAGTAGTGTAGCAGTCTGAACTACTTACTAGCAATGTCCCCTTAGGGTTTATATAGTACAAGACAAAGTACATCACAGCTGTCCCGGGCAGGGAGGATAATCGCGACGATCTTCCAGCTGCGAGTTTGGCTTGCATGTCGCTGGGGATTGGTCGAGCCGCAGTCAGTCTTGTTGGACCGCAGCAACAAGTCCTGCGATGCTTTCTTCCTCGCTGTCGCGATGATCGGGGGCCTTGCTGCTGGATCCTATGCAGGTTTTAGCGACTTCAACCTACAACTCTTAGCTGCATCTTGTGTTGGAGTTAGGGTGTTACAAGTCTTGCTTTCCCGAAGCCTAAAACCCTAAACCCTCCTAAGCCAGAAACCCTTTAGGCCCTTAACTCGTATGAACCCTGAACCCCGATAAATGCGTGGTCCAAAAACCACTGTACCATAGAGGCCTTAATATTAGAATAGGGTTTTGGGGCCCATTATACTATAATTAGAATATGACTCTTCTGCACATTTACCCAGAGGGTCCATGTATACTACCATTCTGGAATTAGGTCCCAAAAGACCATTCATATTATGGTTTTGAGGACCTAATTCCATGATAGTAGTATATATGGACCCTTAGGGTCAACATCGTAAATATCCATACGGCAGCCTCGCAAACTGCCATGTCCGCTGCTGGTCCATAGGTCAAGAGAGCTTTGAAACTGTAGATGACATACAAATCCTGCATTACCTTAAGGACCCTAAACTATGGAATTTATCCTAATTATGGGTAATGCAGGATTTATACCATCAATCGTAGGTCAAGAGAGCTTTGAGATCACAAGATGTGCAAATGCCTGCTTATGCTTTCAGGCCTACAGGGACTGGCGTCCAGTGTTCAGATGATGGGTTTAGGGTTTAGGGTTTCGCTGTGATGGTGCCACATTTTGCTTGCGTTGGGGCACTATTGCCTGATTGCAGTCAACTCGTGAGATTCGTCTACGATCGCAGGTTTAATTACCCAGTCGAGCACACCGTGGCATATGTATGCGATCGGTTTTGTAGTTAATACCTGCAGAGCAAACGTATCCCCATGCACCCACATGTAGCAACATTCTACCGGAAGATGCAGTTGCAAGCATCTCGCGCAGGCCTCACCCCCGATACCCTAGACGGCATTGATGCGGTTGTGGATCGGCTACCTCAGGGTTTGATGTACGCCTTTATGCAAGTGACGAAGACTGAGAAGCTAGGTGATGAGTAGAGTATAACTTTCGAACTACGTGTCTAGTTGTAGAATCACATGGTTAGCCACCCTAATTAACTCAAGTCCTTGCAACCCTACGGGCAATTGCCCTAAACAATAAATCCTCAATCCTAAAGCCTAAATCCTTGACCTTTAACCAAGAACTTTCATGCGCAGGAGAAGGACGGTGCCGGGGCAGATGAAGAGGCTGCCGTCCTAAGCTGAATGTACGTAGGGTCCCCGTCCATTAGGGGTTTAGGGCTTAGGCTTAGAAGCCTGAATACATCCCACTACAGTCACTTAGGGGTGCTCGCTATGACTGCATGCTGTATGACAACGGGTAAGCAGTCAGGCCCCCTGCATAAGTGACTTTGCGATTGAAGTACAGGTAGGCTAATGTCCATGTACGTCATTTTTCGTCAACTCGAATCTCAAGAAGTTTCCATAATAGAACTAACCGAACGTTAAAAGCCCCTAATTACGAGGGCTCTAGCATTCAGTCGTCGTGTTTGGAAGTACAGGATGTTGAACTCAGTTTTCGCGAGCGCACCCATTGTTTACTACCTACACTTGGTACAGTCTTAGGTAGTATTAAGGAGGCCCCTTAAAGGGGGACCCGTCTTTGCCCTACTTCTGGCTCTCTTAAACGCGACCTTATTAAAAGGGTCTATATCCCCAAGGGTCTCCCTCATCCTAACCCTATATAGGCTTCGAACTGGGGGTTCAGGGTTCAGGGTTTTGGACCTTGTGCCATTGTGGAAAGCAGTCCAAGCGCCGCCTGGGCCAAGCCGAGACACGCAAGGCAATGCCCCAAACCAAACTCTAAACCCTAAACCCTAAACCCTAATGGAATTCCCTAAACCCTAAACCCAAAGCCCCTTTATGTCTGTAAACCCGAAACCCTAAACCCTAATAGACTTCAGCCCCCAATCCTCTGCAAGTCGAGCCCCGTCGGTGGGAGATCGGCTTTTGCGACCGGCTCTACGTGTGCTGGCTACAATTGTAACTGGCAAGGCGTATGAGCGGGAGCTAGTGGTGTGCGTTCTTGGCCTAGCAGCTATCAGCGATGGTAGGCCATGCGTGTTCTGATCTGCGCATGATCGATCGTATGGCCTTATAGGACATTGAGGGTCATGGCCATGGAAGGGAATCAGCAGCACCAGCCATGGAGCTATTGCCCATCCGGAACCGGAGGGCGCAGCTCTTGAAGGGAGCTGGTTCCTGGGGCGCAGCTCGTGCGAGCTTTGGTTCCTGCGGTTCGTATGATGAATAACGTCAGCCCCTGTTCGAGCCTCGGAAATTCCCCCTCAACGCGAAGCCCTACACCGAGATCCCGATACCCTAAGCTCGAAAACCCTGAGCCCTACATTACGATCTCTGAGCCTTCACTGCAAAACCCCTTCTTTAGCCCTTGTAAAGAGAGTCTAGGTTTCCCAGTAGGACCCTTTTGCCCTTTTTCTTTTTGGGTTCCCTTATTACCAGGTAGTAAGGAAAAAGGGCACCCTTATTTCTCTGGGGCTACTGGGAAAGCAAGGAGTCAAGCTAAGATCCAGAAAAGGAGCCCGAAACTTCGAATCCGAAGGTGTCCCTCAAGACCGAGCCCCGAGATCTACCAGCCCGAACCCAAAGGCCATGAGCCCCAAACCCTCAAACCTAAGGAATTCGAACCCTGAAGCCCGAAACCTCAATCTAAGATTCAGCTGTTCGGGTTCAGGGTTTAGGGTTTAGGATCGGGGTTTGGTTCTGAGGGCTTGTGAACCCTAGAAGACGTGTACACCCCATAAATCCCGGATCCTACTGTTGATGATCGAAATCCTGCATTACCTCAAGGACCCTAAATTATGGGAATTATGGTATATTCCTTATTATGGGTAATGCAGGATTTATATCATCAACCGTATAAATCCGACAAGCCCAATGATAAAACTCCAAAAATCCTTGACCATCCAGAACCCTGAACCCAAAGCCCCGCACCCCAAACCCTAAGCCCGAAACCCTCTAAGCCCTAGATCCTAAGCCCTGAACCTTAAACCCTGGACCCTAAACCCTAAACCCCAAACCCTAAACCCTAAAACCCTAAACGCGAAACCCTAAACCATAACCCCGAAACCTCAAGCCCTAAACCCTAAAACCCTAAAGCCCTAAGCCCTAAAGCCCTAAAGCCCTAAATTCCAAGCCCTAAACCGTAAACCCTAAAACCCTAAACCCCTAAACCCCCGAACCCCAACCCTAAACCCGAATTTCCTCTCGTACGAAGGATGACTTGGAAGCGCTTCGGGCCCGGCGTCGAAAGCAGATGAAGGTGGCATCAGCAATGGGGTTGTAAGGGTCCCTCTTAGGGATTAGGGTTTAGGCCCCCTTAAAGGATTAAGGGCTTTAAGGGCTTCAAGGGCTTTAAGGGTTTAGGGTTTAGGGCTTGTGGGTTTAGGGGTGTTGGGGGTTTGGGTTGGGGGTTTGGGGGTTTAAGGATTAAGGATCCCTCTTAGGGATCTCTTTAAGGGTTTCCATTAAGGGTTCTCTTCGAGGGTTCCTGTACGGGTTGCTTTAGGATTGTTCAGGTCAAGGGTTTACCACGAAGGTGTTGTAACAACATGTAAAAACTAAACACCTCAATGTTAGTACCCCCCCAAATTCCTCAAAGCCTTTGAGGGACCTGTCATAGGACGGGGAGCCTGCCCAATCTTGGGTTTAGGGTTTAGGGTTCGGTGATATTTAGCTGTTACCAAAAAGGTGTTATAAGTCCTGCACCGCTAAACCCTAACACCCCATTTCGTAGAAGCCCTTAAAGGAACCCTTCATGTTTTGAGACTCCCATGCGACCCTCAGTGCTTTTGCGATGAAGTCTGTTGTCTGATCCGGCACTGAGCATGGATGAATGTGTTTGGTTGGGTTTCTTTCGGGGCAGTCCAACACAACCATGTATACACCCTAAGCCGAAACCGTTGCTCCTGTGTTTGTGTGTATGTAGAGACTTGTAGAGATATGTATGGGCTGCAAGGACTCAAAAAAACAACCCCAGTCCATTATACCCTGAAGTCTTAAGCCCTAAACCCTCATGCGCCGTAGAACTCCATTATAAACCTAAACCCTAAATCCCTCAACCGTGTCTATACCACTGGACCCTAAATCCGAAAGCATAAAGCTGCAATCCACCTGTGTGGAGAGTGAGCGCCTTCGTCGGTGCACCCAAAAGGGGCAATCCCCTCCGGAAGATCCAATTTTTGTGTTTCGGGCTTAGGGAAAAGGCTTAAGGTTTAGATTCAGGGTTTCAGGTTAAGGGTTGGGGAGCCTGTGTTTGTTTGGGAGCACGGGAAACAGAGAGAGAGAGAGAGAGAGAGGGAGTACTCCAAGAACGCAGACGGCAGAACCCTAAACTCTAAACCCAAACTGCAATCCACATAGCTACAGAACTGCTGCTGCAAGATGCACGAGAGGATTGTGTGGCACGTGCTGCAACCCACCCTGTGATGAAGCAGTGCAGAGTCGTCGCCAGAAGCCCACGGGAACGGCCAAGGCCAACCTGGGCAAGCGGAAAATACAGTACTGTTGATGATATAAATCCTGCGTTACCTTAAGGACCCCAAACTGTGGGACTTATGGTACATATTCCTTATTCCTTATTATGGGTAATCAACAGAAACCCTAAACCCTAAACCCTAAGCCCAACCCCTAAACCCTAAACCCTCATCAACCGTTATTTCCAGGAAAAGGTTGAGAATCAATTTCAGCGGCCTGGCCGAGCTGCAAGATGACTTCTTGCATGCTTTGCTAGGGCTTAGGGCTTAGGGTTTAGGGTTTATAGAGGTTTAGGGTTTAGGGTTTTGTGTTTAGGGTTTCGGGTTTAGGGTTTGAGTTGATGCTTAAGTTGCGGAAAGGGACTGGATAGTTCTCTCCAGGAGGAAGAACCCACCGTGAACCTTAACAACAGAATCTGTAAGATCGCTTGTGATAGAAGCTGAATCAAGAGAAAACTCTGCCCTGCCATGCCCCTCCGTTTTTCCTCAAAAACAGAAGATTCCGTCAACCGACCTGTAGTCCCTGAGTCAAAGACCCCACCGGATTCCACCGGCGAGCTTTCTTACAGACTATCGAGATACTGTGCCACAAACTCCTTGGAACCCTCAAGTCCCTTGCTACCAAGCCCTACCCTATGCTTCCAAGGATCTTATAGTTAGGGCCCTAGACCCCTGAAGGACCCAACAGTTGGGTCCCTGGAAGCCTAGCCCTGAACCCTGAACCCTAAAACCCTAAACACTAAACCCTAAACCCTAGACCCTAAACCCCTAAACCCCTAAACCCCTAAACCCCTAAACCCTATAACCTAAAACCCTATAAACCCTCTGAAGCTCTCTCTAGAACCCAACGCCCTTATAACCCTAAACCCCTAAAACCCTGAACTCTAAACCCTAAACCCTAAAAGCCCTAAACCCCTAAACCCCTAAACCCTAAACCCTAAAAGCCCTAAACCCGTAAACCCACAACGCCCTTATGGCAAGCTCCCAAGAAATGCTACCGACCAGGAGGCCCAAGTCGTCTCCTCAGTCTCAGCTCTGTGTGGGGTTTAGGGGTTATAGGGTTTATAGGGTTTAGGGTTTAAGGGTTTAGGGTTTATTGGGGTTTAGGGTTTAGGGTTTAAGGGTTTAGGGTTTAGGGTTTATTGGGGTTTAGGGTTTAGGGTTTAGGGGTTTAGTTTAGGTTTAGGGTTTATAGGGGTCTAGGGTTTAGGGTTTAGGGTTTAGGGGTTTAGGGTTTAGGGTTCTTTTCTTCTTCTTGCGGCTGGGGGTTCAGATCTGGGCTAGTGCAAGGGCAACCAGGCTTATGGTCGGGGGTTCCAGGTTCGGGGTGAAGTTTTGGGGTTTAAGGCTTTGGGGAAAACTGTAGTCTACAGTAGGCTTCTAGATCTCAGAGTTGGGGGGTGTTGGTTTTAGAGTCATTAGTGCTGTATATGGCTGCATCAGGTTCCTTGAACTAGAGAGATCCCCAAAATGACTCGCCCTACGCCCTAAGCTTTCCAACCGGTGGCCTCACAGGGGCGACTCCCCGGGTGTCTAAACATCCTAAACCCCAAACCCTAAGACTAACCCTAAGACTTAAACCCTTGAACCCTTGAACCCTTAAATTCCAAATCCTCCTTGAACCCTTAAACTCCAAATCCTAAGACTAGCCCTATGCCTTAAACCCTCCTGGGAAGCCAGCTGTTGGCATGATGGGGCTCGGACAGATTCGTGGCTGGTTAGGGTCCGGAGGCTGCCGGTACATCTACATGCCGTTCTTGCAGTACTTGATTAGTTCTCTAAATTAGGGTTCTTTTTGTAGTTTCCCAATGATTAAACTTTGGCCGTAAGCCTTAAAAACTAAATCCGAAACAGTAAAGCTAAACCCCAAATTCTAACCTTACACGCTAAACCCTAAACCCGAGACCCCAAACCCTAAACCCTAAACCCTAAGCCTTAACCACAGCAGGGTACTTATTATCGCCTTCGGCTACGAAGTCCAATGATGCTCCAAGTGCGGCCTTCGCATTTCATCCTCGACTCAGGTCTCTTGCCAGGTGCCCCATCAGAATTTGGGGATCTGGGGGTTTTGGGGTTTTGGGGTTTAGGGTTTAGGGCTGAGGGTTTAGGATTTTGGGGTTTAGACTGAAACAGCCTGGTTACAAAGCAAAAACTTTGAACCAGCGCTGCCTCGGGGCGTAAGGAGAAGCGCCAGAAGCATGCGGCGTTGGGCGGTTGCCCCAGTGCGTCGGCTATGAGGGATATTTTTTTAGGCGGTTTGGGCTTAGGCTAATAGAGTCCCTAAACCCTAAACCCGAAAACCTAAACCCTAACTCGTGCTACCAGAGACCTGTACACTTTGCGATCGTATTCCTTAGGAGGGTTGCCTCAATATGCCGCAGCGGTTTACACAATCCTCCAACAGCCGTTGTCTCACTGATTGAAGTATGTTTGTTGCACCCTGAACCTCAGAAGCTTTCCCCTCTAGAAGCTCGCTGCCTCTTTACAGTTCAGTAGGCTGTGCTCCAGACTCCAGACTATATAGGACTTCAGGCGACTGTTTAGTAGTACATCTAGTGTTACAGGGTCGTGTCACAGTATCTCCTAGGTTTCCCTGCTTAACCTTGTGGGACACTCGTGAACTATCTAACTCTAAACTGCCATGCGGTGCCTGGCGCAATTTTTGCGCAGGACCTAGTGAACATTTTCTCGGCATCGAGTTCATGTTACAATGTCTTGCGAATCTCAGCACCGCGTTGCACCTCCTTACACAAAAATTTAAAAACTACGTCTGTAATTATCACAGCGTCCCAGGAGGGTCTGACTTGGGTCTTCGAAGGTTTGACTTGAATTTGCAAGCTACGGCCCTAAACCCCAAAACCCCGAAAGCCCTAAACCCCTAAACCCCTCAAGCCTAAACCCCGAAAGCCCTAAACCCCTGAAGCCCTAAAGCCCTAAAGCCCTAAAGCCCTGAACCCCTAAAGCCCTAAAGCCCTAAACCCCTAGAACCCTGTTGGGGGCTCAGGTTCTTGAGGAAGGGTGCGGCTTTGTGTTTGGGCTTCGGACTGATGGCTTAGGGTTTTTGAGTCTTTAGGGTCTTGGGTTTAGGGTTTAGGGTTTTTGAGGCTTTAGGGTGTTGGGTTTGGGGTTTAGGGGTTTTTGGTGGCTTAGGGTTTAGGGGTTTAGGGTTTAGGGTCTTGGGTTTAGGGGTTTTGGTTTTTGGGGCTCAGGGTGTAGGGGTTTAGGGTTTAGGGTTTTCGGGGCTAAGGGTTTAGGGTTTAGGGTTGAGGGTCTTGGGTTTTGGGGTTTTGGTTTTTGAGGCGCAGGGTATCGGGGGTTGGGGTTTGGGGTTTTTGATGCTTTAGGGTCTTGGGCTTAGGGTTTAGGGGTTTTTTGGGGCTTCGGGTCTAGGGGTTTTGGGGGTTTAGGGTTTTTTTGGGGCTTGGGGTTTAGGTTTACGGCTTAGGCTTTGGGGCTTTGGGTTTAGGGGTGTAGGGTTTGGAGTCTTGGGGTAGGGTTGACGGCAAACAGGCTGTAGGGCTTGGGCTTCAGGGCCCGAGTTGGGTGCTGGGGGCCGAAAGGCACTGTAGAAATTGCATTATATTGGACCTTAACCTGTGGTATTTGGACTACAGGTCAAGCTTCAACCCACACTGACTATGAACCCGAAACCCGAGGCAACGAGACGACGGAGCAGCGCCGTCAGCGCACGCTTCGGTCGTACCACAAGTCTTCACCGTCTCACATGGATCCTGCACGGGCACGCGTTCAGGGCTTGAGAAACACAGTACCGGCCCACAGATGCTCAGTTGGTTCCGCTCATGTCAGCACGGGCAAGGAGGCTGAGCAAGAAGAGCGAGACCTTGAGGTGCTTGAAAGCGAGCTGGTACGTCGCTGGCATGAGGAAGCACCTCTTGTTTGGGAAGCATTTAAAATTTATATATTGCTACCACAGCAATGGCCAGGTTCGCAGTCGTGAAGACAACTGGGGCAGGCGGCCAATTGACGGCCGCGAAGTTGGGCAGAAAGTCAACCTTGCACCGTGTACGCCACCAGCATCATGATTACCATCTTCATCGTCCTACCATAAAAATAATGGCCAAAAATCACCAGTAGGAGGAATGGACCACCACCCCCGCACCACCATGACAGCATGCTTCTCTAAACCTCTGCACCCTACTACTTTTTTGCCTTGACACGAGGCCATGGGTCGTATGACGAAATCGCAGAAGACGAGTTTCTGAAGGCCTCAAGAAGTCAGCGATGTGGGGTTGTACAACAGGGGCCTATGTTTGTCTATTACATATAGCTATAGGGTCTAGGGGTTTAGGGTTTCGGGTTTAGGTTAGGGGGTTCAGGATGTCGGTTGAAAGGTTTCAAGGATTTCGGTTTGGGCTTCAGGGCTTGGAGCTCGGTGGGTTTGAGGGTTGAGTGTCGAGGGTCGGGGGTTAGCGGTCGTACGGGTTGTAATCAGGTACTGGCAGTAGTAGTCGTAGTAGGTCGTCGTCGTCGTCGTCGCGTCGTCGCGATAGTGACAGTGATAGTGGTAGTGGTAGTGGCGGTAGTAGT
>CAJNJA010084586.1:24462-36079 GCA_905231915.1 Symbiodinium necroappetens
TCGTAGTCGTGGTGGTGGTAGTAGTAGTAGTAGTTGTAGTAGTAGTAGTAGTAGTAGCAGCAGCAGCAGCAGCAGCAGTAACAAACTCGTATCTCTTGTGTACTCATGCTTTAAGACTATTGTAAGCACTACGATGCTTCTAGGTTTTGAGGCCGCTACAAAAGAGACTTCGAGACGGTGCATGAGCCAAGGTCGCAGGTGGGATCAGCAGAGACCTCAACAGTCACAAATGGGGCTTAAATGGTTTGACTAGATGGCTGGCTGGGCAAAAAAGGCTGCATCTAGTCTGGTCGGTAGAAATATATAGTCACTTTAAACACGGGGATGCACTTGCTACTACTACGTCTGCATTCGCTCCTTCGCTGTCTTGGGTTTTGCAGGTGTTACAGAGATGCGAGATTCGTAAGTCAGACTCCGTTAGTTAGCCTAAACCTCAAACCCTATAAACCCCAAAACCGCCGTTAGTTAGCTAGTTAAGGGTGCCGCCGACAACCAGTTCCTCAGCCCCGAACCAGAAGGTTCTCTAAATTGGGGTCGCCTTCAGGTCCTTTCTATAAGGGTTTAGGCTTTCGGGTTTAGGACAAGGGTGCCGCGCTATTTTGGGGACCTAAAAAGGGACCCTAATTTAGAGAACTACCCAACCCCTAATCCCAATGCTCAAACACCCGAAAGAGCAAACCCGAAAGCTGAATCCTCAAATCGTGAACTATCCCTCGAACGAATCTCTAAACTCTAAACTTTCCTAAACCCTCTATCATAAACCCTAAACTTTCCTAAACCCTCCACCCTAAACCCTGCACCTCTAAGCCCCGAAGGCCCCCAAAGCACGAACGCTGAACCGAAAACCCGACATCTACGTCGAATCTACGCCTCCAAAGCCTCAAGCCCCAAAATTTCAAGCCCAACTCCTGAGCCCAAAGCAAATCTAGCAGCCATCCACCCGAGCCCCGAAACCCCAAACCGCAAACCCTAAACCCTAATTCCCTAAACCCTAAACCCTAAACTTTACCTAAAACCTAAGCCCTAAACTTTACTTAAACCCTAAACCCTAAACCCTATAAGCCCTAATCCTTACCGTGGGGCCTGGGGATTAAGGCTTAGGGTCCAGGGTTTTGGATTTAGGATTTGGGGTTTTCCTCGGCCCTGTACAGAACCTACCTTTGTAGGGTTCCTTACTATGATTTCATGATATAAGTCTTTAAAAGAAGTAGGTTAACCCTGAGGGTCCCTGTACCCAAATAGTATATACTTTGGCCCCGAAGTACCTATAGCGGGGCTACTTTAAAGCCAAAGCATATACTAGTTGGGCACATGGACCCTTAAACCCCAAACCACCATGGGCACTCTTATAGGAACCCTACCCTTAAACCCTAAACCACCATGGTACTCTTATAGAAACCCTACCCTAAACCCTAAACCCTGAATGGACCCTTAGGTTAGCCCGGGTCCAGGTAGGTCTTCGGAGTTTTAGTTTAGGGTTTGAAGACTTCGAGCTCAGGCTGGGGGACTTAGGGTTCTAAACACCAAACGCTAAACCTTAAACCGTAATCCCTAGGCCCTAAACCAGAAAACCCTGAATCCTAAACGCCCAACCCTACAACCCTAAAGCCCTACAACCCTAAAACCCGAAAACCCTAAACCCTAAACCCCTTAATCCCTGCAACAGACGGTGACATCTTCCAACCTCAGCATCGTCCACTTCTACCACCGGCACTTCGAGTCGATGCCTCGGTGGGCTAAAGGAGGCTTTCATACTGTTGATAATCGAGATCCTGCATTGCCTAAAGGACCCTAAACTATGGGAAATATGGTAGATTCCTTGTTATGGGTAATGCAAGATTTATATCATCAACCGTAGGTCTTAGGGTTAATTAAGATTTTCCATGGGATTTTCTAGGAATTGGTAGGATGCTACAAGTTATTGTATGTTGTCGTGGGATTGTTAGAGGGTGCTAAAGGGGTTTATAGGGTTTCGTTGAGGATGAAGTGTGCAGGATTGCGGCTTTGGGGTTTAGGGTTTACGGGAAAATATTTAGGGTTTAGGGTTTCAGGTTTAGGGTTTAAGGTTGAAGGTTTGGGGCTTAGGTTTAGGATTTAGGGTTTAGGATTTAGGGTTCAGGGTTTAAGGTTTAGGGTTCAGGGTTTAGGACTTTGGGTTTAGGGTTTAGGGTTGTCTAGGTTTTGAGGGCTTTGAGCTCAAGAGCTATGAGTAGGCTTTACGGGGTTTGCGCCGGCTCGTGCGAGAGTTTCAGCATTTGCTCAGGGGGGTCGAACAGGGCCTGTATGCTTCTTATTTTACAAGGTTACTTGAGTGGTTTTGAGCTAGCTGGGCTTCCTGGGCTGAAAGCTGGCTCGAAGCTCGAGGGCCGTCGATCGTTGAATGCTCTGCTTCGCCCAGTGTTCATACCAGGCAAGGTGCAAATGAAATCCAAGCCCATGCTGAAGATTGAGCCTGGCATATTGCACAGGAGGCTGTACCCTTTAGGCTATGAGTCATCAGGGGTGCAAGAAGTGCTTGAAACTGCAGGAAAGTGCGTGTCGCTTTGGGTCTGGAGCCTGGGGCTGGTATAGGTCTTCATAGACTTCTCTAGCATTACTGCTCCTTGTGTTGCTTTTCCGCTTGAACCCTAAACCCTAAACCGTGTAGAGCAGCCTTCAACCAGGTAAAGTCCAGGCTCAAGTTAATGCCCTACTCTACGCGGGAGGAAAATTTGTTTTGATCCCTAAACTAGTTTTATTGATCTTTTCAAGCTAGTCTTTTAATAGTCCAATATAGTTGTTTTTATATGTTAACAAAGTTTTGTTGTTGCCTCACCCGCTGTATGCAGTGTTGCGTCTAGCCATCAACCCAAATTGCGCCTCCTGACGCCTAAACCCCAATGCCTTACACCCATTAAGCTACACCCTAAACCTTGAACCCTAAAGCCTAAACCCCAAAAGCCTGAAGCCCCAAAACCCCAAACACCCTAATCCCCAAACCCTGATACCCCAAGCCCTAAACCCTTATCGGCCCCTTTAAAGGAGCCCCAACGACAAAACGCCCCAAAGTTTCAAGTTTCGAGATCCCGAACCAAGCTTTGGGGCCTGGGGCCAGCTTCTCCCCTCCCAGATCCTGAAAGCCTCTGCTTTATTGGCGTCCAAGGGTTTGTGGTTGATGGTTTAAGGTTTGGGTTTTAGGGTACAGGGTTTAGGGTTGAGGGTTTAGGGTTTGAGTTTAAGGGTTCAGGGTTTGGGGCTAAACCCTCAACACGCACATGTGAGGAAGTGCAAAGTCATGGACATGCACCTGGGCCCGACCCCTAGCAAGCTGGATTCGGTGGGGGTTTAGGGGTTTAGGGTTTAGGGTTTAGGGGTTTAGGGTTGGTGAAGACAGTTTTGACTTTCAAGTGGTAGCCCCAAACCCTAAGCCCTGACTTTCAAGTGGTAACCCCAAGCCCTAAACCCTAAAGTCAGAGTTTTCGTAAGAAGCAACAAGCACTTCGCATTGTGCGGGCCTCCCAGCAAAGCTTTTACCTTTAGTCGCGGACATTTTCAGGTGGGTACTTACCGTTATAGGAGCCTTATAGAAGGTCTATATTCCTTTGTAGAAGCCTTCTAGAAGCCCTATATACCTAAACTCCCCACCTGTAGTTTCCATTAATTTAGTGTAGACTATCCAAAGCGGTCCGAAGTTCCTACCCAGTAGAAAGTAGAACTTCTACAATGACAATAGGACATATTGTTATGGTTTGGGTAAGTCCCCCCCACATGTAGTAGAAAGTAGAACTTCTACAGTAGGACTTATTGTTATGGTTTGTGTAAGCCTCCCCCACATACTTCCCTAAACCCTAAACCCCTGAACCCTAAACCCTAAACCCTGAACCCTAAACCCTCAAACCCCAATCCCGGGCTCAACATAGGTTCTTAGGACCCTTTTGGGCTGCTCATAAGACGGAGCAAAGGCTGTGCTTTGTAAGGGCCTGAAAGATGAGCACCGGGATTGGGCTTTGAGGGTTTAGGGGTTTAGGAGTTTAGGGTTTAGGGGTTTAGGGTTTAGGGTTTAGGGCTTAGGGTTTGGAATTTAGTGGTTTAGGGTTTAGGTTTTAAGGGTTTAGGGGTTTGGGGGTTTTAGGGGTTTCGGGGTTTCGGGGTTTAGCGGATTAAGGTTTGGGGGTTTAGGGAATAGGGTTTAGGGGTTTATAGGGTGTAGCGTTTTAGCTTAGCTGTTGGCAGCCGGAGGGCCTTAGCCGCCCCGAACTCAAGACTGTATAAGAGCGCGAATCTCGCGCCGCCTTGGAAGCTCCGAGGTGTCTGAAACTCGTGGAGACTACAGGGGTCTGAACAAGTAGTTATCGCATCCCATTCATCGTTGCCGGCAGCCGTAACCCGTTTTTTTAGTTCCGACACAATAAAAACTGTACTATAGGCCAAGATCCTGTTCCAATAACTCTCAGGCCCTGTATGACACAGCATTCGGCTCTTGGAAACTGAAAGAGTTGAGGCCTAAACCCTAAACCCTGCACCCTAGGCCCTAGACCCTAAACCCTAAACCCTAAACCCCTAAACCCCTAAACCCCAAACCCTAAACTAAACCCTAAAACCCTACAAAGCCTGAAACCTTAAACCCTAACTTTACCTAACACTCTAAAGCTCAAGAGCCTAAACCAAACCCGACAACTTTTTGCCTAAAGCCTTAGAGCCCTAGAGTCTTAGAGCCTTAGAGCCCTAAACTAAACCCTAAGCGCTACACCTTCAGACCTAAAGAGGCCGCTAGCTCTGTTTAGGGCCTGTGGGGTTCAGGGTTGAGGGTTGCGGGGTTTTAACATAGGAAGCTCCGGACGGTTTAGGATTTAAGGTTTAGGGTTTAGGGGTTGAAGGTTTGGGGCTTATTGCTTATTTTTTCAGGACTCTACAAGGGTTCCTGTTAAAAGGGGCTCTTTCAGGGTACTCTGAGGGTTTAGTGGTTAATGTAATATAGGGGAACCTTTATATATATATATACATACATATATATATATACATATATATATATATGAATGAGCCCGTCCCTTAAACCCCTAAACCCCAAGGTTTCTGAATCAGGTTCCTACATTAGCATTCAGGCGGTTGATTTTTTCTTATTAGGGTCGTTTTGTATAAGGTTGCTGTGGCACGTTTCTTGGGACACAAGGGACCATCATTTCAGAGAGCTACCCACAGAATGTGGAAGCCAGAGTGTTGGTATTCCGAGTCCTTAACGTTTGTTAGACCTGTGTCAAACTGTACCCCAAACCCGTAATCACTCTATATAGGTATGCAGGCCCTATAAACCCTAAACCCTAGACCCTACGGTCGGCTAGAAAGCCTGATGAGCCCACAGGCAAGTGCGCCAAGAAGTTCTTCGGCACCAGGCGACTCACGGAAAAGTTCAGACTTACGTGTATGCTTTTGCAGCTAGTAGTGGAGTAGGTAATCTGTCAAACCCTACAGTAAACCTAGGCCCTGAACATTGAGCCTTAAGCCCGCAACCCTGAGCGCCCTAAACCCTAAACCCTACTGAAACCTTGGCCTAGCCAACGGTTTAGGGTTTGTGGTTCGGAGCCTTAAGAAGTATACGGCAGAGATCAGCAGAGGTCGTCAAAGAGAGGTCTGATACCACTTTTTGCATAGTTTTGGGTTGAGGGTTTAGGGTCTCTGTCTCGGGTATATGATTCAGGGTATTTGTTGATACCATTCCAAGGTTCTTGGTTGCTTTTTTAGTACCTTCTTTTTGGAATATGGTTTCGCATGTAGGGATCCTCAAGCAATTTTGCGTTGCTCTCCTTTGAAGGGAGGTTGGATTTTCCATTGGTACCCGGACCCTGGAATGTAGTACCATTGTTTGGATAATCCACTTTGTGGCAAAAGCTCTTACAACAAGAAAGTACCTAGACCCTCCATCTACCCTCTATTAGACCCTAAATGCCCTTGATTTGGGACCATCTACCCCTTTTTGAGGGCACAAAGAGGGTCCTGGTAAGGTAACCAACAAGCGGCCCTATGCCTTAGCGTCTAGGCCTCCGCTGTCACGACTCTTAGCCCGAAGCTCCCAGACCCCTAAAACCTGAAGCCCCTAAACCCTAAGCCCTAAAACCTGAACCCTAAACCCTCCAGCCCTAAACCCTCCAGCCCTAAAACCTAAGCCTTCAAACCCTAAGCCCTTAAAGCCTAAACCCTAAAACCCTAAGCCGTAAACCCTCAAACCCTGAGCCCTAAACCATCAAAAACCCTAAGCTCTGCGCATTCCTAAGACAACAGATCTGAAGTCCAGGGAGCCCCTGCCCGCCCAAAGGAGTCCTCAATACCTAAGCCCTAAACACTCAACCCAGGGATTCCGCGTAAAGGCTCTATCAGGCCCAAAGGGTCCTAAGTACCTTTATATGGGGGATAGTTCGGATAGTTGCCCAAACCATGACAATAACAATTCCTGTTATAGAAACCCTACATCTACATTTTATACCCGGACCCCCGGGAGGATCCAAAAAGTAAAGCCCTTAGGGTTTAGGGTGTAGGGTTTAGGGGGTTCCTATAAAGTACCCTTTATAGTAGTTAGGGTCCCAAATTTGGGGGATCTACTTTTTCGATCCTCCCGGGGGTCTGGGTAGTAAAATGTAGAGTTTCTATAATGGGAATTGTTATTATTGTTATTATTATGATGGTTTGGGCAGCAACTATCCCCCATATGGCCCATATAGGTACTTAGGACCCTTTGGGCCTGATAGAGCCTTTTACGCGGAACCCCTGGGTTGATAGTTTAGGGTTTAGGGGTTTCGGGGTTTAGGGGTTTAGGGTTTAGGGGTTTAGTGCTTTAGGGTTTAGGGTTAAGGGCTTTAGGATTTAGGGCCTTAGAGGGTTTTTAGAGTTTCGGCTCGAGGGTTTCGCAACTCCAAGCTTTCTGCCGCAACGATCGAGGCCGTACAGGGTTTAGGGGTTTGGTGAGTAAGATTTAGGGGTTTAGAGTTTAGGGCTTCAGGGTTTAGGGGTTTAGGGGGTTTAGGGTTTAGTAAGGGGTTTAGGGGTTTATGGGTGTACGGAATCTCTGGGCATTCTAAACCCAAAAGCCTGGTTTCTTCTGCTCTCCGCCCGGAACCCAAATTAAGTTCTTAAACTAAGAGCTGATAGCGTAAGCCCCAAACCCTAACCTTATTCCCTCAAAATGTAGCCCTACCTGTAGTCTCCGTTGTGTTTCCATTTTGGGGGTTGCCGTCTCGAATCCTAACAGTCAAGTTGACTTAAACAAAGAAAGGCTTTAACTTTAATGGAGAATACAGGCAACCCCCAACCCTAAACCCTAAACCCCCAACCCTAAACTTAAGCCCCAGTACGAGCCCGAGCGCCAGGTTTGTGAAGCTGAATGCCGAGAAGGCGCCCTTCTTCGTCGAGAAGTTAGCAGCCGGGGGCCATGACAGCGGGTTTCGGATATCACCTTGTGTTTAGGGCTACAGGGATGTGGCGTTTCGAGTTTAGGGCTTTGTGTTGAGGGTTTAGGGTCTAGAGCTTTAGGGTTATCACCTTGGTCTACGTTGTAGTTCCTTGTTCTGGGCAACCACTTCGGTAACAAAACAGGATCCCTAAATAGACGGTTGCTCAACCCCAAAACAAGAACTACCATGGATCCTCTAAACCCTAAACCCCAAACCCTACACCCTAAACTACCCAGAACCTTAGATGCTGAAACCCCCCAACTTCATGGTTTGGGGACCCTTAACTATGAAATTGGGGTTTCAGCGTCTGAGGTTGTGGGTTGGGGGTTTTGGGGCTCGTTGGTGCTTCCTGCCGCTCTGGAGGTTTCCAGGGCTTAGCATTTCGGCTATTGGCTTCTTAGTTTCTTGGCATGCAACCCTTAACCCTAAACCCTAGACCCTAGACCCTAAACCCTTAACCGACCCTGAACCCTAAACCCTAAACCCTTAACCGACCCTGAACCCTAAACCCTAGACCCTATTCTACAAACTATTGGGAGTCCAGGTAGTAGTAATGCTTATCCCTAAATCCTAAGCAGAGCTCTTGAAGCGTGCCGTTTCCTGTCGGATGTGTGAAAGTGTGCACCGTTAGTGTATGCCCGAATGGGCAGGGCGTTTCAGCGAACAAATTCACTGCCCTTAAAAAACTACTCGAACACAGCACGCTAAACCCAGGTCAGAACGCTGCCGTGTGTGGTGGTCTTCATCGACGGGGTGGCCAAAGGCAGGGCTTTTGGGGTTTCAGCTGGGCTCTTGTTAACGCCGGCACCTTCGGGTATTTTCGGGCTTATAGGATGTAGTGTTTGGTCTGGAGGATTATCGTTTTAGCGTGTTCAGTATAGGGTCACTGGGTCTTGTTGAATGGAGCTTCATGCGGACTTACACGTGTCTTATCGGCTTTTTCACTTGTCTCGGGCTTTAAAGCATTGTAAGGGCTTTGTAAGGGCAATGAAGAAGCCCAAGTAATTACCATGTTACAATTCTTGTGGTTTCCTTGTCGTTATAGATATACTATAATATATCACCAAAACTCCACTGAAGAAGTGTTAAGGCTCGTACATAAGCAGGAGGCCCTAAACCCTGAACCCTAAACCCTAAACCCCTAAACCTCGGGCCTGGGGCGCTCCGTGACCGTGGTTTTGGGGTTCAGGGTTTAGGGTTTGTGGCATTTGTGGTATAGATGATAGGGTGATGTAGAGGTCTTAACAGTTTGAATACGAGTTTACAGTACATGAAAGTGTAAGCTTATTATATGTGGATAGTAATGAAGCCTAGGAAATATGATGTAGGTTTTTCTAGACTTCTATAGTCTATACTACCTTCTGCTTGTCCCTGATATGTGAGGGCAGCCAGGGAGTTTCAACTTCAGGCATTCTTCCCCACTTCTTTCTAGCGCTGGGGCGCCCTAAACCCACAACTCTAAACCCTAAACCCTACGCCGTAAACCCTAAACCCTAAACCCTAAACCCTAAGCCCTAAACCCTAAACCCTAAAACCCCCACACCTACATCCAACGAAACCTCAACTCTGACACCTGTAGCGTAAAAGCCAAGGCCTGAAGCCTGAAACCAGAACTCCTATAGAAGTTCGCACATTTCGCTACGGTTTTAGGGTTTAGGGTTTAGGGCTTTATAAGGGTTCAGGGTTTAGGGTTTTAGGGTTTAAGGTTTTAGGGTTTAGGGCTTAGGAGTCAGGGATTAGGGTTTAGGGCTAAGGGTTTCAAAGGGGGCCCGACCCATCTCCCGGCTGAGTACCACTTTGTGCATGCTCCTGCTGTTTGTTGCGTCGCGTTAATCCTGTTAGGGTTCAGTTAGGGTTTCGGATATTGGATATCGCCTATAGTCTCTATTGTAGTTCCTACTTGTGCCTGACCAATTCATTCTAACCTTCTAAGATCCTACGATTATAATGTGAAGCAACCAAACTAGGTACAAGAGACCATAGGAAATCCTGGAGGCCCGGACGGGGGTAGCCCGCAACCCCAGTATTGTGTTGTTTAGTCTTCATTCTCCGAGGTAGTCCCAACATGGCACCCTCAACTTGGCAGCAGCACGACTTGACTTCGGGAGGCGGATGCGCAAGGGGGACGTAGCCGGGAACGCCAGTTTTGAAGGCGGAAGCACCAGTCACATTCAGAATGTGCGTGGCGCTGCAGCGCAAGCACGATGTCGGGAGACGGAAATCCATGCAAGCTTTCGGGAAGATACGATGCGCACCACGAAATGCGCGTGACACTTTGTGGCGAGAGCATCTCGCTTTGAACGGCATCGTCGCATGGTCTTGCTAGGACTTTAGCGATTTCGAACAAATGAAAGTCAAGCTGAGCACGGCACATGGCGGGAGCACGATTTCCCAGTGTTGCCGCCTGACCCTATAAACTTATGGAAAATCTTGTACCACCTGCATAAAGTACTGTAAACCCACGATGAAGACGCGATATCAAAAGACCCTACAAGACCTCATAGCTAAACCTTGGCGGCATGGACAGAGCGTTTGGTGATTCGCCTCTATGGGGGCGGTGACGACCAGAAGGACAGAATAGGGCTCGCAGTACCGCGCGATATGTCCGTGGAGCATTACTTGGAGCACTGTGAATCGGACATCAATGCACGTATTGCACGATTCTGCGACACGCTCTTCACCATCTGCGAAATCAATGAGACACAGATCAATCCGAGTGAGAGTTTCTGGGATTTGGCTATCTGGGTGCTGGGGAAGGAGCTGATTGACTCTGGTGCCATCATGTCCCAACTGTACAAGCGTGCCCAGACCTTGACCATCGCAACCAACGACACGTTCTCGACGCCTGCTGACGTGTGCATGGCTTCCGAAGCAGCGGCAGTCGGGTCAGCTTCCATGTCGTATGATGGAATCTAAACCATAGACCACTAAACCCTGTACGCTCGTCCCAAAAACCCTAAGCCCTAAACCCCGTAAGCCCCAAAACCCCAAACCCTAAACCCCAAACCCCAAAACCACCGAAACCCTAATCCCTAATCCATAAACCCTAAAACCTAAAACCCCCCAAAACCCTAAACCCACTAAACCCTAAACCCTAAACCCCCTAAACCCTAAACGGTAACCCTAAAACCTCTTAAACCCTAAACCCTAAAACCCCCGAAAACCCTAAACCCTAAAGCTCTCTAAACTCCAAAACCCCCTAAAGCCCTAAACCCCAAAACCACCCAAACCCCTAAACCCCCTAAACCCAGAACCCCCCAAAACCCTAAACCCTATAAACCCTAATCCCTACACCCTAAACCCCAAAACCCAAAACCCTAATCTCTAAACCCTAAACCCCAAAACCCAAAACCCTAATCTCTAAACCCTAAACCCCAAAACCCAAAACCCTAAATCCTAAAACCCCTAAACCCCAAAACCCTCATGGCAGGCCGCCAGATCGGCTTTGAGGGTCTCGGCCGGGGGCCTTGAAGTGCAGACCTGGGCGTTATGTTGGGGCCTTTAGGGGGTTTTGGGATGAGGATTCAGGGTTTAGGGTTTTGGGTTTCTAGGGTTTAGGGTTTTGGGATGAGGTCTCAGGGTTTAGGGTTTATGGGGTTTTGGGTTTAGGGTTTAGGGGGAAACGGCTTTTAGGGTTTAGGGATAAGGGCTCAGGGCTTAGATAATCCAGGGCTTGGGGCTTTGGGATGAGGGTTTCTGTGGCTTTTAGGGTCCGAGTCTGAGAGCCCCCAAATTCCTCGCAAGTACCGAAGAGTTGCGTTTAGATATGTTTCGGCCCTGCGCTCTATTCTAAACCCAAAGCCCTGTGCTATACAAAATCCCTAAACCCAAATTCAATGGTGCTCAGTGCCTACAAACGCTGAACCCTAAACCCTAAAACCCTCTAAACCCTAAGCCCTAATCCCTGAACCCTAAACCCCTTAAACCCCCTAAACCCTATACCCTATAAAGAGTGTGCTTTAGTGTTGAGAACCTTGATCTGGTTTAAAGAGTTCCCAAGGCTTCTGCTGGGCTTTGTTGAGAAGTTTTGGAGAGTCCACCATCCCTATCTGCCTATCTATCTATCTGTCTATCTTTCTACCTGTCTATCTATCTGCATATATATATATGTACTTATATTTATATTTAAACACAGACAGACCTGCATACATACAGACAGACTCAGACAGAAAGACAGAGAGAGACAGAGACAGAGA
>CAJNJA010084586.1:36191-48870 GCA_905231915.1 Symbiodinium necroappetens
ACAGAGACAGAGACAGACAGACAGAATATGTCGGGAATATTCGTTTGTGAGCTGTGGATTTGGAACTTGGGGTTGGGTTAGCCGGAGAGCCCCCGACTCCATCGATTTGAAATGTTCCTGAACTTGTCTGATTGCTTTCGGGTTTAGGTTTCGGGTTTTCTGTCCAGGGTTTAGGATTCAGGGCTTGAGGTTCGGGTTTAGGGCTTAGGTTTCAGGGTTTAGGGCATGGTAGGCGGCTTGGAGAAGGAGCGTTTCAAGGTTCCGGGTTTGGAGCTGCCATGATGTGGACCTGGATCTAGAATTTCGGATGTGGTGGTTCTAAAGCCAAACCTGTCATGTCAACTCACGATAGAAACCAAATATAATGGAAGCCTCATCACCAGTGACAGTGTGTAGGGCCGCGCTTTCCCAGCTGGCAAGCCCTAGGGGCCTAAAAGCTAGACTGCAAACCCCAAACCCTAGCGGCCCTAGCCCTAGATCCCGTTGATGGGGTCTGACAACGTTTTGTGATTTTGGGGATCCTTTGCTAGGAAAGGCTGCAGCATGTTGGGCCCCTGATGCAGTATTTTGATGAAGAGTGCCCTGCTGATTGCGCATATGGTTTAGGGTCTGGGTGTAGCGTTTGGGATTTGTTTGCTACATGCGGTTGATGATACAACATCCAGCATGACCCATAATAAGGAATATACCATAATTCCCACAGTTTAGGGTCCTTAAGGTAATGCAGGATTTATAAAAATCAAAAGTAGGTAATGGGGTGCTTGACAAAATCGTCTCCGGTATTGATTTCCCGAGGCCGCTTACTGAGTAAGTTCCTGGGACCTGGGTTTGCAGGATATGAATTACAGTTGAAGCATTATCAGTAATGCATCCTCCACCTAAACCGATCTCCCAAAAAAAACCTTAAACCCTAAACCCTAAATCTCAAACCCTAAACCCCAAACCCTAAACACTAATCACTCAACCCTTTATTACAAAGGGAAGTCACATGTCCCATTTTGGGAGCCCCAAAGGTGGTGACGACTTCACCACTGCTTTGGCCTCAGTCCCCTAAACTTCGAATTCCGGGAAGCAGGAAATACATATGGTTTAGGGTTTAGGGTCAGAATTATACGGGTTTGGGTTGGATTTAGGCTGGGTTCAGGGTTGACGGCATTTTTTCGGTGTTGTCTTCTTGTGCCGACGATGAGTAGGAGAGTAGTTGGTGATAAGGACGGTCACGGCGATGAACATGGTGTCGACGATCACGGGGGGAGATATAGAGGAGTAGACTGGTCGATGTGAGGAGACAGCAAGGGAGGGATGACAGTCGCGAAGATGATGTTGATGGTGAGGATGGTGGTGTACCATAAACCCTGAACCCTAAACCCTAAACCCTGGGTGCACGGCAGTGTGTGTGAAGGCTTGAGAACCCAGGCGAACCGGGCCACTAAGTTTGAGGTTCACTCTTTTGGGCTTGTTTTAGGGTTTAGGGTTTAGGGTGGGATCTGTTTTGGGTTTAGGGTTTAGGAGTTAGGGTTATCTCAACCTCCCCCAAATGCCTCGTCTTTGGAGACACATATCCCGCAGCCCCTGCCGGTGGTTTTCAGGGAACACCCCAAATCAACCCCAGGATCCGTGTTATTATGGTCAGAAACCACCAATACCAATAGAAATATTGGAGTTCTCTAAATCAATAGCACGGCACCGTTATGCAAAGGATCCCCCAAAAGCCTAAACCCAAAACCCTAAACCCTAAACCCGAAACCCTAAACCCCAAACCATAAACCCTAAACGAGAAAAAAGCTTCTGGGAGGTTCAGCTCGCCTGGAAGTTCAAAGAGTGGGAAGGCACGGTTTAGGGTTTAGGGGGTTAAGGGGTTTAGGGTTTAGGGGTTTAGGGTTTAGGGCTCCAGGAGTTTAGGGTTTAGGGTTTAGGGACCTAGACCCGCCATCTACCCTCTATTGGACGCCAAATGCCCTTAATTTGGGACCATATACCACTATTTGAGGGTACAAAAAGGGTCCCGGAAAGCCTTCCAAAAGCTTTGGTGTTGGGGTTTTGGGTTTCGGGCTTAGGGGCTTAAGGGGTTCAGGGTTTGGGGTTTTGGGTTTTGGGTTTAGATGGTTTAGGGTTTAGGGTTGCCTTTGGCAGAGCCCAAGCCCTCGCCCTCGCCATGGATGCGCAGGAAATCAAGCAACTCAAAGCCAAGTGAGGGTTGCCTTCGCTTGGTCATTCCTCTGCGCTTGGGGCGTTGACAGATACAGAATCGATGTGATGAAGCCCTGTGCCTTCGACCAACTGGTGTTTCAGTCAAATGATGCAGAGGCACTGCCTGTAGCAACTGTCGCTGTGAGAGGCCTCACGTCCTGCAGCTTTTGGCAGATGCCCTCGGATTGAATGCACAGAAACTATGCAACGATTTGATTCCTGCCCGGCCTGCAGTCCGAGCCCTCATGCAGTTCTGGCCCTAGCCGATGACTTTCAAAAAGATTGGGGTCATTGTTGCTGCACTGAGTGAATAAACTGAAAGCATTCCTTCACTTTCAAGTATTGCGCCCCCTCTACTACACCCCGCAAGAGCAACCCTAATTCCAATTGCCAAGGAGGTCCATGTACCTTTCAAGCGGCTCCGCTATACGTTCCTTTAAGGGGTTCTATAACCCAGACCCCCGGGAGGATCCAAAAAGTAGATCCCTTAAGGGGCTTCCCATAAAGTACCCTTTAGTAATTAGGGTCCCAAATTAAGGGATCTACTTTTCAGATCCTCCCCGCGGCCTGGGAAGAAGAACCCGAATGCCAACCATAAGTTTCTCAGTTGAAGGCCTTTTTCCTACTTTCGCCTTTTGGGCTTAGGGTTTAGCTTGAGACACGGTTTAGGGTTTAGGGTTTAGGGGGTGGTGATGGTGATGCTGATGCTGATACCGGTCTTGATAAAAAAAAACACTGGGAGTAGGATTGGGCTGCAGCACGCAGCCGTCCCAGCCCCTAAGCCCTGAGTACTTCTGGAAAGAGGAGCTCGAACAAAGCCTCACAAACTGAACCCCGAACCATGACGCCTGAGCCCTGAAACTTTGACTTTTTTACCTCCCGGCATCTCCGGTGGGTTGTTAGGGGTTTAGGGTCGTAGAGTTTAGGGTCGATGATTTTCGTGACTAAAACCCTAACCCCTGAACCCTAAACCCTAAATCCCAAACCCGAAACTCTAAACCTTAAATTAAATGACTAGGCATCGAGGAGGAGTTCGGGCCGGAGGATGAGTTCTGAGCCCTGGCAGGGCAGCTGCCGCAAGTAGCAGCTTCATGGCTTTTAGGGGTTTAGGGGATCTGCAACCGTACGCTAGGGGTATAGGGATTTAGGGTTTAGGGTTTCATGGTTCAGGGGTTTAGGGATATATGCAGCCGTAAGCTAAGGGTATGGGGGGTTTAGGGTTTAGGGTTTAGGGTTTGGTCATAGGGATCTTCCTTAAAGGTGTCTATAAGGTTTTCTAGGGGGGGGGGACAATAAGGGTTCTATATAAGCTTCATATTCCACCTTGAGCTTAGATCTTGCTCCCCAGACAGAGGCTCCGAGTAAGCACCTGCTTGGGGATCGTGGGGCAGGGAATGTATGATGGACATGGGTTTAGGGTTTAGGGTTGAAGGTTTAGGGTTTAGGGTTTAGGGCAAGGCTCATGGCATAGTAGTTGTACGTAGCATGTCTCACCCGAATAATGCAAGCTGCATATGCCATCTTCGTGCCATCTGCCATGCCAAAACACGGCATGCGCATCCAGTCTTGATGCATGACCCGGATGTTTGGCTGTCCAATACAGCAGCTGGACGTCAACGCCAGAATTCTGTCGGGGTGCAGGAGATTCACGCGACAAAAAGTCAGTCACTCTGGACCCGAAACCCTTCACACACGAAACCCCTGTACACACCCCAAGCCCCTGAACCCCTAAGCCCCTGAAACGCACCAAAGCCCCAGACCCTGAGAAGCCGCCAGGCTTAGCGTCTCAAGAGAAACCTCCTAGAATCTCCTAGAAACTAAATCTAGTTTTCAGGGTTTAGGGTTTTAGGGTTTTAGGGTCTTAGGGTTTAGGGTTTTATTAGGGTTTAGGGGCGTTCGGCTTTGCCGTGTTCTTGCCAAGAAAAGGAACTTGAAGCTACCATGATAGAGAAGCCATATTATGAGCTGTGGATCCCTATTATGGTAGCCTATTTCGAGTTCCTTCACAAGAGCCCAGTTTTTCAGATAGCTTCCGAATCTTTGAGATTTACATGTTTCAGAACTCGGGGTTTAGGGGCAGGGGTTGAGGGTTTGGGACCGTCTTTCCCTTCCTGTAGACTGCCTCAAAGCCTTTTTGATCCCTTAAGGCCCTGAAAGCCCCAAAACCTAGGTAGGCCTTTGGAAAATCATATTTTCCTCTTGCTGGGTCGAAGTAACTGTAAACGAGGATCTTGTCTACGACAATTTTCAGAGGAATTAACCGGCCAACCTAGAAGCTCTACACCCTACACTAAATCGTAAAGGCCGAAGCCGCCCGAAGCCCCAAAATCCTGAAATCCTCATCCCCCAAACCCCCCAACTAAACCTAAAAACCCTTAGCCCCAAACCCGAAGTAAGCCCTACACCTTAAACCGTGTTAAACCCGACCACCCTCAATCCTGAGCCCTCCCCTAACCCGAAATAACCTATCTTCTAAAAGGACTTACAGCAGGACATCATTACAAGGAACCCTAAAGATATCGGTTTCTAGGGGTTCCGGTGCAACCCCTAAACCCCAAACCCTACACCCTAAAACCTTAACCCCCCTAAACCTCCTAAACCCTAAACCCCCTAAAGCCTGCACCCGGCTGTCGCTCCGGGGCTCTTCAGCTGAGGGGTCTTGTAGGTGTTAGGACGCTGGGCCCCTGGCCGATCGCGCCTTTTGCTCTGCAGGCCCGGGAAGCCTGGATTCCGTAGCCGACTAAGAAGCCCGAGCTGCAAGGTTGAGGTTAGTTTAGGGTTTAGGGTTTGGGGTTTTGGGTTTTAAGGGTTTAGGGCAGTTTAGGGTTTTAAGGGTTTAGGGCTTTAAAGGTTTAGGGTTTTAGGGGTTAGGGGGTTTATAGGGAGTTCTGGGGCTTATTATGGGGTTTACAGGGACTCTAGGTTTCTGGTATAGGGCCTCTAGGGTTTCTAGGGTTTAGGGGTCGTAGGGTTTAGGGGTTCTGGGAAGACGAGGGACGACTTACAGGAACATGGGACCTGATGACTAGCGGCTATAGGGGGTTATAGATAAGTATACGTAGTTATACATGTACATATATATATATATACACATACATATATATATATATATATATATTTATGTTGATACATATATATATATATGTATATAGACAGATGCACATAGTTGCTTATAGCCCCAAGTACGGTAGTCATAGCTTGTGGTTATAAAGCAAGTAACTTTGTTTGAAGCTGCTTATCACCCCAATTCATGTCGGTGCTTGAAGCCCTACTTGTTAGGTCCCCTGATCCTCCAATCACGGTTCCCATGCATGCAAGGGCTCTTGTAAGGACCCATCCTGTCGATGACATAAATCCTGCATTACGTTTAGGACCCTAAAGTATGGGAATTATGGTATGTTCCTTATTATGGGTAATGCAGGATTTATATTATCAACCGTATGGGTTACTTTGAGCAGTTCATCGAGATGCATCTTCTAGAGGAAGTAGTGCTTGTGTTACTAGCACGGGTTTTGGTGAGTGTTTGTAGGACCCCATAGTATCGGTGAATGTACACGTGGGGTTTTATTCTGGTCTTACCAGCAATGAAAAGCTCTAGTCCTGATCTTTCCACAAGTCTGAGTCCACTGCAGTCAGTACTCCTACCAGGGATAAGAGGGCCTTACTAAGGATCGCCAGCACGATCCTTGTACCGAACCATGTCCGGCTTATAGCTCATGTGGGCCTGCTGACAGTCAGGGTTGGAAACCCGAAAATGCCAGCTGAACTCCAAAGCCCCGAGTCGCCAAAAGAAGGAACCCTCGCTTCAATACAGTTGGGGTTCATACGGTTGATGATATAAATATAAGGAATAGACCATAATTCCCATAGTTTAGGGTCCTTAAGGAAAAATTCAGGATTTATATCATCAACAGTAGGGCTCCGTAAGCCCCAAACCAGGGCTCCGAGGTTCCGGAATTAGGATTATAGGGTTGGTTTACGAAGCAAGATGGGAGCCGAAAGGTGG
This sequence comes from Symbiodinium necroappetens, assembly GCA_905231915.1. Lineage (NCBI taxonomy): Eukaryota > Dinophyceae > Suessiales > Symbiodiniaceae > Symbiodinium > Symbiodinium necroappetens. Next base: position 42,388 of record CAJNJA010084586.1, read on the forward strand.
GATTTAGGGTTTTAGGTTTGGAGTTTAGGGCCTTAGGGTTTAGGGAACCTTCGCAACGTCGCATCCCCCGGACACTGGGTGTCTAAATACTGGTTTCTTTCGTTTGGTTTCTATGGCTCGAATCCTAACATAAAAACGGTTTAAGCAAACATAAAGTACGATGGAGACTTAGGTACACCCGAACACCTTAAACCTGACACCCTGAACTTCAATTCAAATTGCTATATAAAATGCTATAGAGGACTTTAATGATTTCGGGCCTAAATAATTACCAATACTATTTTTGGGGGCTCCTTATTATGATTATAGGAGAATCATATACCCCAAAACCCTGATCTAATTGTTAAGGCCCCACCATTAGACCCCTGACAACCCAGACACCCGGGAGGATCTAAAAAGTAGATCCCCTAATTTGGGACCCTAACTACTAAAGGCTACTTGATAGGACCCTCCTTAAGGGATCTACTTTTTGGATCCTCCCGCAGGTCTGGGAAGACCTTCTGTTGATGATATAAATCCTGCATTACCTTAAGGACCCTAAACTATGAGAATTATGGTATATTCCTTATTATGGGTAGTGCAGGATTTATATCAACCCCTGAACCCTAAACCCTAAACCCCTAAACCCTAAAGCCTGAACCCTAAACCGTAGCAGAGCCTCTCTTCGTTGCAAGAACCCAGACCCCCGGGAGGATCCAAAAAGTAGATCCCTTAACAAAGTTCCTATAAAGTACCCTTTAGTAGTTAGGGTCCCAAATTAGGGGATCTACTTTCTAGATCCTCCCGGGGGTCTGGGAAGGCGATGCTTGCGGGCGCCAGGATGCGGGCCCGACAGGCTCCTGGATGTGGGGATTTTGGTTTGGGGATGAAAGCACTTCAGGGTTTTTAGGAATTTGGGGATTCGGCTGGGGGGGGGGGGGGGCCAAAAACTTGCAGTAAGGTTTTTAGTTTGGGGTTTAAGGGTTTAGCGGTTTAGGGGTTAGGGTTTTAGGTTTACTGTAGCGGCTTTGGTGTTGTGTTTTTTTTTTGTTCCCCCCGCTCCTTAGGTGTTGCAATACTCAAGGCCACAACCCTCAGCCTAAGCCCTAAACTCCCAGGCCCAAGCCCTAAACCCTAGACCGTAGACCCTAATCTCTGACCACCTAACTTCGAGAATTTCGCCGGGAGCCCTGATCGACCTAAAGCAAGATTCACCAGCAGGCTTTTCATCAACAGAGCCGGGGTTCCCGAAAGTTTAGGGTTTAAAGTTTAAAGAGTTTTTGTAAGGGGCGTTACGAGTTGTTCTACGAGCTTTAAAGTTCCGGATTTCGGGCTGTTTGGGTTTCGGGGCGTCAACAATTTGAATTCCAGCTTGTTCTCTGGTTGAACCACTGGCCTGCAGAGCATTGGCGAAACGTTGGTGAATGAAGACGAACCTTAAACCCACATCCTGCACAGTGCCTGTGGTGTGGGGTTCCATTCTTGCTCTTCAGGGCTTCCAGCAGAGCTTTATAAGACTGTTATAACCATTCCAGTGAAGCCTCATAGGTTCCGGCTAAGATCTGGCTTGAGCGGTGTTGCAGGTAATTGTTTACAGGGGGTCGTACAGGGTGTTTTTTCAGTTTAGGTCCGAGATCATACGAAGGACAACTCGCTTTGTTTTCAATCTGCAGTATGGTAGATTAAAGTAGAGGTCTGAACTATTGGCTACAGAACTCCCTGATGGTCCCTACAGAGCTTGTAGTAGCACAGAGATACGGCTGCTGCTGCTGCTGCGATGGCGACCAGAGCGTTCTACTGCCAGCTCTACTTGCTACTGTGCACTACCACGACGACTCCTGCTATTGCTGCTATTGCTGCTATTGCTGCTGCTGCTGCTCCTACTACTCCTACTACTACTACTACTGCTGCTGCTGCTGCTACTACTACTACTACTACTACGACGACTACTACTGCTTCTACTACGATTGCGACGGCGACGACGACCTGTGAGTGAGCGGTCGGTGATCACAGGTCGGGGTGATGATGGTAGACGCGGCGACGTGGGGCACCAGCTCGTCAAGCCGAGGCCAGTACTACGCTTCTTTCCAAGGGCTGCGGTTGCAAGAAACGTGTCTTTGCCAACGGTTTTCGGGATGAGTGACAAAGATCTAGAATCTAGAATCAAGGTCGTATCATGTCATGAAAGGTTTCTCCATTTTGTCTACGTGGCGTAATTACTACCGTTAAGTTGTCTAGAAGATTGCTATATGGTGATACCGTGATACCTGCTAAGGTTCAGTATGCCTAAACCCTAAGCCCTCCGGGCCCCAAATTGAAGCCCATATACCATGACCCAACTCCATACCAGCCATGGCACTTCAAGTGTAGGTTCAGGTCTCCACTGTATTGAAACAAAATATTATATAGACTCGCTACCGTAGCGGGGATCACACTCGGGATGTTAACAAGGCTCTGCAAGGAAAGGTTTTACTTATCTTTCTTAATCAGGAGTCTGCATCCTATGCCAACGGCACTCTCGAAACCCTTTTGAACATTTAGTAAATATCCCGATATAGAACCCTTGTCAAAACCTTTACCAAGTCTTTACCAGAGTCTGGCAACGTTTTGTAGCACCTTCAAAAGAAGCCCTTCCGCACTGCAAATTCGTGCTGAAGGCCGTGGGGCTTGCAACTTTGGAAACACACAGGGTTCCTTTAGGGCTTATAGGGTTTATAGGGTTTATAGGGTTTACAGGGTTTAGGGGGGGGGCGGGGGTTGGGGGATCTAGGGTTTGTGGTTCGTTCTTACACGCGTTCCCCGTTATGTGTGTGTGACGCCTTGTTCAATGCTGAGTAGGAGAATTAGTCAAGACAACAAATTGAAGTAAGAGTTTAGGTCGAAGTTTTAATGTCTTGGTTTCGGGGTTGGGGTGTAATTTGTTTTGTTAGGATTCATATGGGTTTCGGGTTTGGGGTTTGGGATTTCTCCGGCTTGGGGTTTCTAGGAGTCCGGGTTGAGGGAAGGGGCGGGGTCTTCGGCTCAAATACTTCCGGCGTTTTCGCAGCAGGATTGTCGAAGGTTTAGACTTAAAGTCCCGAAACCCTAAGCTCTAAACCCGAACCCCTAGGATCCTTTTGAGCTCGACAAGACTGTTTCGTTGTTTGGAAGACCCATGCACCCGTGCCCAACCGTTAGACCCCAAGCCCCAGCCCAAAGACCCTGAACCAGGACCCTAAATGCTGAACACAAGAAAACTTTGAACTCCAAACCTGAGCCCTCAAGGCCCCCGAGCTCTACCAATTTTTAGGACACACTGTCGGTGATCGAACTTCAGAGAGTGAGCCTGCATATCCGCCAGTTTAGGTTTAGGTTGCTGGCCGCCATGACTGCGCGGAGTGCCAAGTTTTAATCACCCGGCGTAGTGCAAGCTGGCTGCTGGAGGCCCGCTGCTGTCCAGTCCATCGCACGTGGCTCCATACTAAACTCTACCTGAACCCTAAAGAACCTATCTTTTTGGGGTTCCTCATAGTTATTTCCGTATATAAGTCCCTAAAAAATTGGTTCTCAGGGTCCAGGTAAACTTGAAAACCCAAACCCGCTTCTGGGGTTAGGGGCCGAAGTTTCTCGAGCAGCCGATGTATTAAAACACCCTAGTTAAACCCTAAACACTAAACCCCCAAGCCCTACCTGGACCCCAGAGGACCTACTTGTTTAGGGTTCCTTGTTATGAATTCTTTATACAAATCCTTAAAAAGGTGGGTTATTTTTGGTTAAGGTAAACCCTAAACCCTATAACAGAAGCCGTGTCTCCTTCGTTAAGGTAGCTTCCTTGCTAGGTTCTCTAAATTCCGGTCCCCTTTTAGGGTCCTTTACACGGGTGCCGTACTGCTTCGGGGACCTAGAAAGGCACCCTACTCCGGAGAACTACCCATACGGTTGAGGATATAAATCCTGCATTACCCGTAATGAGGAAGACACCATAACTCCCAGAGTTTAGGGTCCTTAAGGTAATGCAGGATTTCGATCATCAACCGTATGTCATAAACGTTTAAATCCGAGATGCCAAAGATGAGTCTGAAACCCTAAACCCTAAACCCTATAGTTCAGGCCTTGCTGGTCCCAAGCCCAACTCATGAGGTAGTCTTGTTTGGGAAGTAAGGACCGCAACCTAGTGCCTCAGAAGACAAAAGAGGCACGATAATCTTATACTTTGGCTGTTCTGTTCTGGAGTGCCTTTTCTAGGGGCCCACCATCGCCCAAGCATTCCCCAAATATTCCCTAAACCTTAAACTCGAAACCCTAAACCCTAAACTCGTGGTCGTTTTAGGGGTTTTAATAACTGTAACACCAAAGCCAAACTGCTGAATTTAGGGTTCAGGGCGTTTTTTAGGGTTTAGGGTTTTAGGCTTTCTTGGGAATCTAGCCTTTTAGGATTAGGGGTTTACAGTTTAGGGAGGTGTAGGGCAGTCTGGGATGTTCACCCACGAACGCAAGCATGCGCAGATGACGGTGCAAATGCAGATTCATGCTTCAATTCTTCGAGGCAGTCCCCTAGCTCCGGATTGCAGCATATATTTTGCGACTCTGGGTGTCTACACATTTGTAAAGCCAGGAGTAGGGGTTTTGGATTTGATTCGGGGTTTATTGGCTGGAGAACTGAGGTAGGTCTTGACGCAAGGATCCTGGGTTCATGGCCAGGCACCGCCCCCCAAGATGTTAGGGTTCCCAAAACCTGCTCTTTTTCAGGTCTCTACGTGACATGTATCAAAGCCTTACTTGGTTCACTTTCAAGCCCCACGCCATAGTGGCGACCACGCTGATGAAGCTAAAAAACCAAAACTTTGTCTTACAATCCCAAGTATAATCGATTTGATAATGCACCAAGCCACCTGCCACCGGTCGCAGACCATGTCGGCAGAAGAGGCAATCGCAGCACCTTGGCCGCGGCTGATGCTCCCTCAATCCTTTGAGGAATATGACTTGGTGAATGTAGATGCCTGCATAGTTTCCAGTACTATTCCTTAGCTTTTTATTGAAATAGCCACGCTCAGTTTGACACAGCATTGAGTTGTACACTAGTATTCCAAAGGATCATGCTCAAAATTTAAGCCCTGCCCACTTCCAACGATCAGCCAATGAATCCCGTAAGACCGGAGCTGAGTGAAGAAATGTCGGTCCCATTTCATTGACAAGTTAGGTCTTTGGGACTTTTTGTATTCTCGCGTAGTTGACCCTAAACCCTGAACCCTAAATCCTAAACCCTAAACCGTTTTGGCCCAAGAGGATCTTATCTACGACGATGTTTGAAGGCCAACCTACGCCGAGAATCCCGAAGCCTCCGAGACCGAAATCCTGGCCCTCCAAAAAAGCGACCAGGGCCCTAAACCGAGAATTCGGCATCCCAATTCGAGACCTTATAAATCTGAGACATGAAGCCAGAACCCATGAACCTTCATACCCTAAACCCTAAACCCCCCCAAAATAGCCCTACGGTTGATGATATGAATCCTGCATGACCCATAATAAGGAATATACCATAATTCCCATAGTTTGGGGTCCTTAAGGTAATGCAGGATTTCGATCATCAACAGTAGCCCGATGAGGCCTCCATCCCAAACCCCGAGGCCGAAGAAGGCGGCGCCACTGCGCGGCTGCTTCAAAGACCCCAGCCACGCCGAGGGCTGAGCGAAGGGAGCCCAGGATTTAGGGTTTAGGGTTTTGGGTTTGGGTTTAGGGTTTAGGGTTTAGGGTTGAATAAGGTTTGAGGATTGAGGCTGTCGCGACAGGGATATTCGGAGCTCCTAGATTTCGGCAATTCTCCTGTCAGTTTCTACCCCTAAACCCTAAAGCCTAAACCCTATAAGCCCTAAGCCCTAAGCCCTTAACCCGACAAACCCTAAACCCAATAAGCCCTAAACCCTAAACCCTAAGCCCAACAAGCCCTAAACCCTAAAGGTTCGGGCTTCGGGTGGAGAGTTGAATTGAAGAACTGAAAACGCCCAAGCTGAAGCCCTAAGCCTGGAACACTGCAAAGCCTGTAATGCGGTTGATGATATAAATCCTGCCTTACCCATAATAAGGAATATATCATAATTCCCATACTTTAGGGTCATTAAGGTAATGCAGGATTTCGATCATCAACAGTATAAGTGCTAGACCTCCAAGCCTCAACTCTGGACAAAAGACCTCCAAACCCTAAACCCTAAACCCTAAAGAACCTACCAGACTCCAGTTTTCACTGCTCATCTGAAGTTTGGCTTTGGGGCAAAGTCCTAGATACTGAGCCATAAGCCTTGCAGGAAGCTTGACAAAGGCTTCCGTCTTTTCCTCAAGCCTAACTCCATGAACCGTGACTTTCTGAAAGGGTGTCCCTAAACCCTAAACCCTAAACTTCAGGGTTCAGGGTTTCTCTAGCAGCTCCACAGAATGCTAAGACCTAAATCCCTCCAAGCAGGCGCTTCGGACAACACACTGCTTCAATGCGGTTTAGGGTTTAGGGTTTAGGGTTTGGGGGTAAGGTTT
>CAJNJA010084587.1:0-17650 GCA_905231915.1 Symbiodinium necroappetens
TAGGGTTTAGGGTTTGGGGTTTACAATGATTCTACAGACTGGAAAGAGATACGATAATGATGATATAAATCCTGCACTACTTTAAGGATCCTGAACTATGGGCATTATGATATATTTCTTATTAAATATGGGCAATGCGGGATTTATATCATCAACCCGTACTATTTAATAATTCTCTATACGGGTTACTACAATGACTAGTCTGAGACACCGGTGTAAGCTTTATCTACAAAAAGGGCTACTCTAAGAGCTCTACATTTGGGGATTGGGGTTTTCGGGTTTGTGGGTTCGGGTCTTAGGGGGTCCAGGGGTGGGCTGCGGGAAGCAGAGGCAAGGCATCTAAGAAGGGATATCCTGTAAGAAACGGCAGCAAGACTCTCTGTTGTCCGGCTTCAGGCATCAGGGAAGCTGGAACCCAAAAAACACACAAAAGTAATTACCCACAAAAGCTCAGAAAAATGGGCCACTCGAACCCAGCAGCAGGCGTAGAGGAGCACGACCGGACAGGGTCCTACCAGAGTTTCCGGCACTTTCGCGCATAGGTCGAGACTGGTTCTGAGGTTTGGAATGGGGGGGGGCCGGGGTAGGGCGAGGGTTTCAGGTGCTCACGCTTGACCGATATCTTCTGCTCCTGAGTTTTGGCTATGCTATGAAGCATACAGCCGGTCAAGGCTATCGAGGCTGTGCAGACAACGAATCCTCACGGCTGATGATGATACTCCTAGTACCAGTACCACTGGCACTACGACGACGACAACGACCACAACAACCATAGACGATGACGTCGGCCAAAACAGCAACTAGTGATCCCGCGTCTTTCTTGCTCAATTCTCTCCCTAGTCGTACCTGCCTGGGCCAGTGGCTGTCGGCGCAGCAGACTCCTCAGTGGAAGCCAGCTGCAGGGCTTCAGGCATGTGGGTTTGGGGCTTAGGGTTTAGGTGTGGATCATGCTCGGGTGTTCAGAGGGCTCTGTGGGATCAGCCTCCGCAACCAGAGCCCCTAAAACCCACAAACCCAGAAGCAGCCGTATTCTGCCAGACACGAGTTGAGCTCCAGAAGGGCTTCGTTCAGAGTTTGGGTTTGGGGCACAGGAAGACGCCCAGGGCCGAGTCGCTTGCTGTCGGAGAGCTTCAGTGAGAAGGAACCCCTACAATCCGGACCCCCAGCCTGAAACGCTAGCCAGAAATCCCAAACCCCCTAAACCTCTGCCCCCAAAGCACTCACTTTCGGAAGTCCTGATCTGAGCCCTAAGCCCAAATCTCGTAAATCTTCAGCCAGCTAGTGACGGACGTTTACAGGGCCCTGGCATTCGGGCCGTGGGCAACAACGACATTCAAAGGTGTCCGGGTGAGCCAGCGGTGCATGGACACCACTAGCCGCAGCCTGGAAGGAGCAAAAATTAGACACTACCACGATCATAATAATCATCTTCTTCTTCATCAGCAGCACCAGCAGCAACATCATCATCGTCATCTCCATCATCATCCCCATCGTCATCTGCGACAGCATTGGAGCGTTGCTCTGGCGGTAAGACTTCAGGGTAGCCTTCGAGAGGGGATAGGGTTGTCTCGTTTGTTGGAAGGATCGAGAGCTAGGATTTAGGGTACCCTCCTGATTGCCTCTTGGGGGAGGCAGGACGCAGTATTTTGTGGTAGTGCTGGAAGTTGAAACAACCAAGGGCTGAGGGACTGGAGCTCAAAACCCTAAGCCCTAAACCCTGTCAGGCTGCCGGATGAGGGCTCAGAATTGCGGAGGCTTCTTGTCCTTGTTGACATGCTCTGTGGCTAAATAATGACAGGAAAACTTCTGACCCGTCTGCAACCCAATGCCCTGAGCCTTGAAGGCACAAAAGTCAATCAAATGAACCCAGTAAGTACCTTTGGATCCTAGGCCCCTAGGCAGTAAGCTCTGATCTGCCCCGAAGCCCACTATCACGAAGCCTCATTAAGGAATTGCTGCGAAGGCTCATTCAAAGCTAAGGAAGCGCAGAAAATCCTCATTCCTGTTGCCCCTCCCGACTCGACCTCCACTCTCCAAGACGCTCTCCCCCACACCTCTTCACCCGAAACCTCTACACTCAAATCGTGAGCCCCTGCACAAGAAACTTCTGAACACTAAGCCTCTCAACCTACGTCAAAGATCACCCATGACCCCTCTCGAAGCAACGGAATTTCTCAGGAGTCGGCAGGACCTCCAAAGGCGGGACGCACCCAGACATCATGACGTCTAAAACAGGACCTGGCTCTCTGATGGCAGTCGGAGGCCCTTAACAACAAGGGCAGGAGTGCAGTATTCTTGTATATACAGATTATTATAAGCCGATGTTCTTGCGTTTGGGTTTCGCATCAACCCCTCAAAGCTGGGATTTAGGAAGCTCTTCAAGCTGTAAGATCCTAAGCTCAATTTCATGAGACCCCTTCACTATTCCGTCCGGTCCCTTGGCACCTTGTAGCTCGAAGTTCTCCTTGGCAGGAAAGTGAATGAAACGGTGAACATACAGGGCATGGCGTAGGGTGCAAGAGTGAGTGAGTGATTGAGTGAGTGGGTGAGTGAGGAAGTAAGTAAGTACGTACGTAAGCAAGTAGGTAAGCAAGCAATTAAGTAGGCACGGAAGTGATTAAGCATGTACAGTAAGTAGTGACGCACCTACACAATCAAGTAAGGAGAGCAGTAAGTAGGTAAGTAAGTAACTAAGTTTGTATGTGTGTGTGCGTGTATGTATGTATGTATGTATGCATGCATGCATGCATGCATGTATGGATGGATGGATGGATGGATGGATGGATGGATGTATGTCAACGAATAAGTACAGCTAAATATTTCCAGCTTGCTGAAACTGGGGAAACAGATCCGCTGGGCCCCGCCGAGACCGACAACACGACGCATTTGCTGGAGATGGGTAATGCTTTTCACATGATCAAAGATGATGTGGTTGATCTTTACGGTGACGGTAAACATGACATTGATGGTGTTCCTGCCGACGACGACAACTCTGGTGATCCCGGGTGGGGCGACGATTACGACGATGATGGTGCTGGTAGTGATGACCGGGATGTTGAGCATGACGGAGTGATTCGGACCATAGTGGCGGTGGTGGCGAAAGTAGCGCGGATGAGAATCAGGATGAGAATCAGGGTGAAGATGAGGATAGGGATGAAGATCAAGTGAGCATGAAAGTAATGATAATGGTGATGTTGAAGGAGGAGAGATTAGCGACGAATTGTTGTTGCGATAGGGACACTCCCCACCAAAGTAATGACGATGGTGGCGCCAACGCGGAGGATGAGAATGATGATGGCAGAGATGATTGTTAAGACTATTAAGATGATGGATACCGTGACACGGTTGTTGATACTATGGTGGTCTTGTCTCCCTAGGACGAGGAGGCCAAGCAGTTGTTCATCCTCTCTGAGGCAAAAAGCCTTCACCGATGCTTAAAAAAAGTCGGAAACCCTGACTGCTATCGAGCTGGACAGTGTGCGAAAAGGAAGGTGATATCGAAGAAACTGGATTTTGCAGGTTTGGACTCCGCAAGAGTCTTGCAGTTCGAAATACAGCCCTCGTATTAGCAGCATCAACAGATATGTCATTATCGTCACCATCTTTACAACAACAACAACACCACCACCAGCAGTCAATGCCATCGTGGCCGCTGTGATAGCGGGGAAACCTGCTGTTGGGACTTGTATATAGCATAAGCTCCACCAGTAGATCAAAATCGACTAGAAACATAGAAAGCCCCATCCAAGTCCAGGCTTCGTAAGTTGTGCCAGAGAGGTTCACAACCAGATATCTGCCAGCATGGTCCCGGTTCAAGCGAGCGGCCAGCCTCACGTCTTGCTCGGAGCAGAACGTCACGAGGCTTTTTGCAGTGTGCAGGCTTTAGGGCTTGGGGCCTAGGAAAGTTCACGATTTATGTAACCGGTCATGCGGACTGTCACGACGCGAGAAACTTGGAGCCTAGCCGGATTCCATTAGGGACTTAGGCTCACAAGACAGCTCGGGTTGTGCGGTGAGTCTAGAGATGTCGAACTTCGGCTTACCTGCCAGGACCTTCACATAAGTTTGAAGTATGCAGACCCTGTGCTTCAGTGCCTCCACCCAGAGGATTCCAAGAACTTCCCCTCCCCAGGAGCTACCCGAAATAGACAGGAGATCGTTACAAAAGAAACCACAGCCCAAAGATGCGCACCCACACACAATTGCAATATAGGGGCCGTAATAATGAGAATAAGGATTTTGGGTATATTCTACTATAACTCTAATTAGCCACCCCCCAAAAATAGGATTGGTAATTATTTAGGCCCCTTTAGGCACCCAAGCCGTGGCGCAACTTCCAGAAACACCTCTGGGGATCCAAGCCAGTGCTGCCGCGCGCGCGACGGGAAATCCGCAGCGATCAGATTCGGCTGCACCTGGCCCAGTGGCCGCTCCGACCGCGCGTCTTGCCGCACAGTCATAAAGACCCAGTATGCTGAGAAGTAGGAAACCCTCGTAAATATCGTATAAACCGGTTTTGCGACGGCTAACAGAATCTCTTATGTCAGAATAATGCTTTACTAAACCTATACATCCTGATGCATCACCTCTCGGCGGGGTGCCGTTGCGAGAAGAGTGGATGGAGTCTGTGTGAACGTTATCATGGTTGGGACATGGGGATGGAGTCTGTGTGGACGTTATCATGGTCGAAAGAATTCGAAAACATTAATGCCTCCTTAAAGCCCTGAAACACACTAAAACCTAAAAACCCCAAGAACCCTAGATCCTCACAGCTCCAGGCTACACCCTTTCAAGCCCTCGAGCCTAAACCCTTCGTTTTGCTTTTTACAATATCAGACCCTAGGCCCTAAGCCCTTGAAAAACCTTTAAATCTCTGTTAGACCCATTGAAAACCCCTTTGGATCATTTTGGAACCCCTGAAAAACCGTTAAATTTTCTTTGGAACCCCTGAAAGCCCTTTGCAGCCCTCTAGCGCCCTTGAAAACCCTCAAAAACCTCGAAGTCTTACCCTAAACCCTAAAACCTTTCAACCCTAAACCCTCAACCCTCAACCCTCAACCCTAAACCCTTTTCAAAAACAAAGTTCTCTAGCCTCTGGGAGATGGCAAGCAAAGTCATCAAAGGTCAGCTTGAACTCCTCGACGGTGTGGGCCCACCGTAAACCCGAAAGCCCTAAGCCCGAAACCCAACAAAAGCCCTAAAGCCCTAAACCCTAAACCCGAAGTGTGGGTTTAGCGTTTTTGGCTTCGGCAGGATTTAGAAGGATCTAGATGCTCCTTCAAGGCCCAGGGAGAAGTATGTTGTATGTTTAGTTTTGTGTTGTTGTGCTACTGTAAGGTCTGGAGTTCTCAGGATTTAGAGTTTTGAGGTGAAGGCTTCAGGGTCTGGGGTTTAGACGTTGAGGGTTTTGGGGGCTCTGTTTGGGCCTAGGGCTTTACGGCTCAGGGTTCATCATGTTCTCGCATTCCCAGCTCTTGAACTCGAAACCATTGGATACCCTCCCTAAACCATCGCCCGTCCTTTTGCATCTCCGCGGCGGCTTCGCGCGCGGCGGCTCTCACCATGTGGGCATGCCGCGCGGCTCCATGCATAGGAGCAGACGGCTTCAAAAGGCTCAAGAGTTTGACAAGCAGGAAGATAAGCAAGTTTAGCAGCATGGTGTCTGTGCGTGTGCGTGTGTGGTTGTGTGTGGGGGGTGGGTGTATGTGTGTATATACATAGACACATAAACGCAACATGGTGTAAAAACATATAGACTGTTGTACAACAGGTTGTGACGTGATATGATATGATGGAGGACGTTGTCATTTCTATGCAGGGCCGCCCATGGGCAATGCAAGGCTATGGAAAGGCCCGCGACCCACTTAGACTGCCAAATTCGGATGGGGTGGAAACTTGAGGGTTAACATAGACTGAAAGCTAGCTGCAAATTACACATCCGAAAGAGTATGTGGGGCTTTCCGGCTCTTCATTCTGACCTGTCTTGTAGACGACAAGTCATCCCCATGTCGACAGCTGGAGCATCGCATGAATTGGTCATCTGCAAGGTCAACCACAAGGGCTTTTAAACGGTACCACGAGCTTCTGCATGGCTCTGAAGCCCCTAGATGCCCCGCGAAAAAAAAACACGAGATAAGGGCTCGATCTTGCATTCCAAGATAGTGAGATAGGAGCGATGAGGAGATACCTTCACGAACTGTTCAGATCTGTATGGGCAATCCTGCCACCTGTACGAAGGATTCTTGACTATGTCCAGTTCGTAGAAGACTGAGGGGTTTCGGGCTTCTGAGCACTTGGTCATGGACCCCTAACCCTACCCTAAAACACAGAATTGCAGTACTCAGGCATCTTCGGCAGGTTTCCCGAGTTACATAAAACTTTCGAATCGTGCACAGTCTTCCCGGATGCTGTGGACAGGCCTCAATGTTGTCAAGATTCCCAGTGGCTCGCAGTTTTGGGTATTGCGCATAGAACCCCGATAAGTCTATCAGCCTCAGCATAGAAGCCTGAGATATATTATATTATATCATAGCATACATGGCTTACGGAACCCTACGAGCTAGTCTTAGTAATAGCTTCGACCCTATATTCAGCCCCAACCCCAGGCCGCAGAAACGGGGGGCTTGGCGGATCTGATCTGAGTCGAGGAGCTGCTGGTTGCCGCCGCACGCGGGTCCCAAAGTCTCACCTGGCATCGGATAGTGGAGTTGTTAGGGAAAGACGATTCCGTCGAAGATCGGATCTGATGTGTTGCACAATTTGGTCGCAAGATGTCAGGCGCTTCAAGCTTTAATGTTTATCCAAAAGCTTCCTCAGCCCACGCCGCCTCGAATTCGGCAGAGAAATACCTTGTAGCAAGGATTCGGAACAGCGAACCCGGAGCCCCACTGGAAACCCTGCACTCGTGGCCCTCCTCCCGCTGAAATCCGACTTTGGGCTGGAAGGTTCGAGGCTTAGGGTTTGGGGCTTGGCGCTTAGAGGCTTAGAGCTTCGGGCTTCGGTGCCAAATGCCACATAAAACCCCGTTGGAGCTCTTCCCCCTGATATAGTCGCTGTGTAAAGCACTCTGCACCCCAAGACAACTGATTTCTAGGACCGAGAATCAAACGCAAGCGTACTCAGCACTCTTCGCGTTTTGCAATATGTTAAAGAATTAACCGTAAAGATCCCTACACCTCAGACCCCAAGCCCTAGAAGCTAGAATGATCCCTGAGGGGAGATCCCCCCTGTGCTCGCCATAGGCACACAAAGGGACGATGTAAGGTTTAGGCTTTCCGGCTTACTGTTGGTGCCCAATTGGGTTTCGGGTTCTGGGGACCAAAAAACTCAGCCCGAAACTCAACAACCAAACATCTGAGAAGCCCAAATTTGAGAAGCCCAAGGTGCTTCTTTTTTTAAGTGTAGTGGCCCTTGGGCTTAGGGCTTTGGGTCTAAGGCCCATGGCCTCCAATGCCTTTGACCTCCGAGACGACACCCGGCAATCGCTGAAGCCTCGAACCTTACTCACTTCTAAATGCTGAAGCCCTTGCAGAACCCTCACAACCAGAAAGCCCAAAACCCCAAAACCCTAAACCCCAAACCCCAAGACTCTAAACCCCAAACCCTTAAACCCCAAAACCCGAAACCCCAAAAACCCTAAACCCCAAAAACATAAACCCCAAACCCCTAAACTGGCAGCAGGGCCAAGCGATCCACCCCCACACTCACAAGGAGCCCTTTCTCTTCGAGCAGGGCCACAGAAAGGACCTTCAGAGGGCCGTGAGTTGAAATCAGACGGGGTTCCGTGTAGGGTTTAGAGTTTGAGGCTTAGGGGTCGGGGTTTCGAGCGCGTGGTTTAGCACTTGGGCTTTAACATCTTGTGCTCCTTTAGAGGAGTTGGGAATTGGATTCCCGAATATGATCCCCATCATGAACCCCTGTAAAGCCGCTTTTGTTAAAACGGCCCCGTAGCATCCCCCCGAGCTTCCGGAGGCTGCGAAGTGTGGTGCCTTAGGCCTTGGAGTTCAGGGATTTTGGGCTTTGAAGTCTCGGGTTCGGGTTTAGGGAGTTTAAGGCGTAGGAGCTGTAGGGTTGTACGTCGCAAGGGCTTCGGAAGTTGGGGGTTTGAGGCTTTCAGGTCTATGTGGCATTTCGGAAACCCTAAACCCTAAACCCTGAAGGCGCGGGGCTACTTATGGTCTTCGAGGTGAGACCCCACAAAACCGTTCCTTGGGCTCGGGTTGAAGGTTCGGGCTCAGGCTTTAGTCTGTAGACGCTGTAGAAATCATGGAGTAAGAGGCTTAGGAGCTTGCCTTCAAGGTATACTGGCTTTAGGGTTTAGGGTTTAGGGCTTAGGGTTTAGGGGTTAGGGGGACTCCGCAACTCCTCTCACAGCCTTCTCGAAGTGGCCGCCACAGTCGAACTTGTTGCGACCACCCGGAAAAACGTCCTGCCATAAAGCCAGAGTTTTGATAGAATACGTAAAGTCACACAACCCGGCTGACACATCCCACATCCGCCTGCTGCAGGATTTTGGTAACCCTCTCGCCTGAAATCATGAACCTCAACCCTGAGAATCAAGCATTGGAGTGATAGTCTCTGTACGAAAGGACATGAAAGAAAATGACAGCAGAAAGACATACCCGAAGATCTGTGCAGCTCCTTTTTGCCGGTTTCGACATCCCAGCGCAGCACTGCGCAATCCTTGCCGCCGGTGTACATCGTGCCTGGCGCTCTGAAGGGGGAAATTTGAGAGCAGAGCCAGGAATGAGAGTTAAGGGCTTTAGGGCTTTAGGGTTTGAGGGGTTTTGTGTTCAGAGCTTTAGGGCTTGAGGGCTTTAGAGTCCAGGGATTTAGGGTTTTTAGGGCTTGGGGTCTTGGGGTTTAGGGTTCACTTTTGGGCAGGCCGGAAAGGCTAGCTTGGAAGCGAAACCTCTTCTGCGCATGGCTGGAAACTGCCATGCTTACTCGGATGCTCGCTCACCATGCACACTCATCTACTTCCACCTCCAGGCAGAACTAACATAAACAAACAAACATGGCCTTCGAAATCGGCTGTTCCGGGGCTTTGACTCTTGGGCGTAAATGCTTGACGACAGTATGCTTTCACACCACGTTTCAGCTCAATGACAATGCATATGACATGTCTTGACGGCATTGGCTTGTCAGATTGGCTCAAGTCCGAACCGTGGAAGTATAATACAGGGGCCTTAATAATTAGAATAGGATTTGGCGTACATGATGCTCTAAATATAGTAAGGGACCCCCAAAAACCCTGGGCCTACACTATTGCTGAGTGAATGCATCTCGGAGCTGGGGTCCGGGTCTTAGAATCAGACTGGGCTTTTTGTTGGGAGTCTTCTCGTAGAATACCGCTTGGGTGTAGATTGATCGTGTGTAGATGGTGACATTGTTGAGTGCAAGATAGGGGATTGCACTGAAAAACCATGTTCGACCCTCGGCCTCTTTGGAGATCCTTGAGTGTAGATCCACCCCAAAGCAAAGATCGAATACGGAAAACTAGAGCTGGACCACACCCATTTCTTGCTGGGAAGCTCGGCTGACTTCACAAGTCTATTCTCCTAAATCCCTACACCTACACTTGACCTACACCCTACTCTTACGCTATACCAACAAAAATCAGACTAGCTTGGGGGGGGTTATAGTGTAGTTATGTTAGGGAACTGTCAGGAGTTGTATTTACCCTAGCGCCTGGAAGCAACAAAACAGTGTACAAACCCCATATAGCACCCTTATCAGACCCCGGTATCGTACCGCAAGGTATGCTCTTCCCTAAACCCTCAACCCTCAACCCTATAAACCCTAAACCCTAAACCCGATAAACCCTAAACCCTATAACCTATAAACCCTAAACCGTATAAACCCTAAACCCTAAATTGGAGCTCCCTTCAGCGCCTTCGTCTGCAGTCAGACACACGCTGGTCACAGCCATCTTGTGCCTGCTGGGTTGAGTGGTCTAAGGACTAGGGGTTTAGGTAGGGTTTAGGAAGTTTAGGGTTTAGGGTTTAGGATTTAGGGTTTAGGGTTTACGAAGTCTTTTTTTAAGTGCAATGGAACGGACTTTACGACCATCCAGCCTCTGCGAGCCTACACTGGGTGAAACAGGCCTCAGACGACGTAGACCAGCATAGACCAAGTCCAAAACGACCCTGTTGAACCAACAGCAGGCAGTTATGTGGAGGTAGAAGACGACCCGGCCGAGGGCACCGAAGGGTTTGCTACCACCATCCAACCCCCTGTCGAGCTTTACGAAGTTTAGGGTTTAGGGTTTTAAGGATTAAGGATCGGAGAGCTAAGGTTTCGGAATTAGGGTTCATGCAGGACATAAGGTTCAGCATGAAGATGCAGGGTTTCGTGCTCAAGTCTTTCAGGCTTTCAGCTGGCTGTTTGGCGGCTTCAATGCTGCCGGCTGGTGTGTGGGGGGTGTAGGGTTTTGGGCACTTCAGGGAAGTTCAGGGTTCAAGTTCTTGGTTTCTGTTGTCTCCGGACGAAGGGGCTTAGAGATCAGGGTTGGAAGGAGGTTTTCGACTAGATTAGGGCTAGGGCTTCGGGCGGAAATGTACGATCTTCAGCTCTCCGTACGCCATATCATCATGGCTCTTTGTCAGTGCTCCGTTCAGAGTGCCCTACTTCACTCGTCACTAGCAGTATCTCCGCCTTGACAAACCCAGAAGCTGGAACAGCCCCCACACTTGCAATGTTCACTGCACTCTCCTCAGATAGCCGCAGCCCCGCTCCCTCCTCGCTTTTCAACTTCAAGCCCAAGCTTTGATCCCAAACCCTGCACTTCCCTAAACCCTGAGTTTTAGGCTCTGAGCTTTGAGCTGTAAGTTGCAAACACCATCCCTGAGCTCTTATGACTTCAAGCTGAGACTCAGCATGAGCTTGGCATCTTGGTTCAGGGTTTTGGGGGCCTGTCTTTCGATTATAAGGTTTAGGAACTTCGAGCTTGAGGTTTAGGACTGGTCTCAACTAACTAAGGGTGTTTGATGTTGTGAAGGCGCCAAGTCGTCGGAACGTGTTCTGATGAAAGGCCGATTACATCTGATTACGAGGTGTGGAACACGCTGCCACGAAGGACCATGACTCTAAAATGGCCTTAAAGACCGAAGCCTAAGCCCAGGACCCCAACCAGAACGCCCTAAACCCTAGCACCTCAACCCTAAACCCGAAACCCTTAATTTCCAAGCCATCAACCCTCAACCCTCGACGCTAGCCCGACGCGCCCTCGCAGAAATCGAGGCTTGCCGAGAGCCAGATCTGATACCTGCTATATCTGAGGGTTTTCGGGCTTAGCCCCATATATGGGGGGTTTAGGGTTTAAGGTTTAGGGTTTAGGGTTTAGGGTTTGGGGGGGGGGGCTTAATAAATGGAATAAGGTCTTGGGGTAAATAGGGGGCCGTTGCTAGTACTTGGACGCTCGCACAAGAGAAGAAGCGCGGCACAAGGGAACAAGATAAGCTTTGGGGATGAAAAGAAAAGTGTAGGAAGCCGTATATCCCGAGACGTCCGCGTTAGTTCCTGTCTGCTCCTCTGCTCCCGATGTTAGCGGGTGCAGGATGGCTCTCACCCATGACATTCTGAAGCTCCCAAGCTTGCTCACAAGGAGAAGCAGGTTTGGGGTTTAGGGTTTAGGGTTTTGGGTTGCCTGACATTGGGTTTAGAGCGTAAGGTTCGGCATTGTGGTAGGAACAGTTGAGCAAGCAAAGATACAAGAAAACCTCACGAATAGACCCGTCATGCGAGCTCTTGAACCGCTTGGCTCCTTCAAGACAAGTCCATGATTGCTGAAGATTATCAGATAAACTAAAGGACCCTGATATTACATGGGGGGGATCCGCAGTTTGCTGCAACCATCCAAGGAAGCAAGTCGAGAGAGCGAGAGAGAATGTCAAAGAGTGATCTTCAAAACCTGAGTAAATGAATTTACGGTTCAAGGTGGAGGGTGGCCCCGACCCAAACAATGAACAGGGCCTGAATAATTAAGTAGAAGTGACCCCGCACAGCACAGAGCACGACAAGTCCACTACATCCCTGCTCCACAGCACGAAGCACCTTTTGAAAACCCCGCAAGCTGAGTAAGTGCGTGGCTTTGGCGCGTGCGTCTTTGGCACACCTTAAACCCTAAACTCAAACCCAAGACCCTAAACCCTAAACCCTGAACCCTAAAGCCTAAGCCCTATATTCCCTTAACCCAAAACCCTAAACCCAAGATACCTCAAGCCGTAAGCAACAAAGGCCCGACAACCCCCGATCTGCCTGCCGCCGCGAGGTATCCTTCGCGAGCTCCTCCTGCCAAGAGGGATTCAGGGTTCAGGGATTTAGGGTTTAGGGTTTAGGATTCAGGATTCAGGGATTTAGGGTTTAGGGTTTAGGATTCAGGGTTCAGGGATTTAGGTTCACGGCTTCGGGTGCCTGGAAAGGTTGACGGGCAGAGGTCCAGATTTGTCATTTGGGATCTGGAAGTTAAAGGTCGAGATCTAGTCGAAACTGCAGGGTTGAGCCTCAAGTTACGCTTACCGATTCGAACCTAATTACATCCTCTCTGGAGGATCCCTGTCGGACCCATCAAGCCGCTAGAAGCTATCGGAGCAGAACTTGCCTTGAAGGTGTACTCAAACAACAAATCCTAGCGCCGAAAATCCAGTCGCGATATCTTGAGCCTCAGCGAAAGCCCGAGGCTTCTGACTCGTCTGAGTTTCCTTACGCTGCATGAGTGGTGCGTGCTGTTTTTCGCGCAACTACAACATGCAAGCTGTCTAGGCATGTAGCAGGGTGCTACATGAAAAAAGCAATTTCGCCAACACTGTGACAACACCAGGCCTTCAGGGGCGACTCTGTCTGGTTGCGATGAATGAGGCTCATCCGAACCAAAACGCCCTATACAGATTGGCCTGGGTCTTGGACCCTAAACCCTCAACCCTATTATTTCTATTATTTTTAATATTATTATTGTTATTTTTCTTATTTCCATCATTTGGAATGTTATTATGATTGTTATAATTATTGTTATTAATATTATTATTATTGTTATTATTATTATCATTATAATTACTATTATTATTTTGTACCTTGAAGATCCTCTGAATCCCGAGCCGGGCTCCTGAACCTCTTCTCGGGTCTTCCCCTCTCCGATGGTCTTGAGATACTCCTGCGGGCAAGGCGGCTTGAGGCTTTTGGGCTCATGGCTTCTTGGGCTTAGGGTGCTAGGGCTTGAGGTTTTGGATTTTCGTGGTTAGACTGCTTATGAGACTATGGAGTAAGCCTTTACCCAAAGGAACAAACACACCCTGCCTCGAAAGGAAGCGGGGTTTTAGGGCTTAGGCTTTAGGTTCAGGGTGATATGTCATGGCCACTGCACTTGAAGCCTGTAGCCTTAAGCCCTGCCTCCGAAGTACAGTGGCACGGGGACTCTACGGGACGCACTCCGCCATAAATCACGCACGCTCCTGTTCGAGGTCTCGGCTCTACCTGATTCTACTAGAACCCCGACTGCGTTCCAATCAGCGTCCCTATGTTGCCGATACGATACATAAAACCAAGCCTCTGCAAGAATGCAGAAACCATAAACTTTCAGCCCTGAGCGATTAAGCCGTAAACCCGACACCTCTTAAGCTGCAAAAACTTCCGGTTGTGCGGTGTCCTTTGCCAGGCGTACACGCTTCTCGTCGGGAGTCTCGAAGAACTCGTCCTCCTCCTGCTTTGCCGAGGCTGTCGCTCTTTGGGGCTTAGGGTTGGTTGTGGGAGTTTGCGGGACACTAGTCTAGAAGCCAAGCGACGGGATTCTCATTGTTAGGATTCCTGCTAGCGCACGCCTTATGCTCATAAACTCGCAAGCAAGTTAGCTGAAGATCTCGTGATCCAGATCTTCCTACAGCCGAAACCCCAGAGCTCCATGCCTCAGGCTGAGGGCATGTAGGGACGTTGGGCGAACCGCTCCACCAGAACGTAACTTCCCCACTGGATGCACTTCTGGGTGAAAGTGGCCAGGCCATGATTGTACCGTTGGAGTTACACATATAACATATGCACACGTATGTACATATTTATGTACATATTTATACAGAGATACATACATGTACAGATGTATACACATAGACATATGTAGGCACATATATCTAAATCTATCTAGATTATAAATAGATTATATGTATGTATGTAATACACATACTCACACATATAACCCTAAACTCCAATCCTTCGACCTTCCTCCCCAGTCCTCGTCTCCGGCTGCGCGTGCACCCTGGCAGCCAACCGGTGGCAAGGCAGCTTGAGGTGATGGGTCATGTATGCATGTACATATATGTAAGATTATGTACGTATAGAGAGACAGCGAGGGACAGAGAGAGACAGAAGGGA
This sequence comes from Symbiodinium necroappetens, assembly GCA_905231915.1. Lineage (NCBI taxonomy): Eukaryota > Dinophyceae > Suessiales > Symbiodiniaceae > Symbiodinium > Symbiodinium necroappetens. Next base: position 14,359 of record CAJNJA010084587.1, read on the forward strand.
GAGAGACAGAGAGAGACAGAGAGACTGAATAGCTAGAATCGGCTTCTCTGGGGTGTAATGAAATAGACGTACATATCATGTAGGGACGGAAGAAATAATGCTGTTGCTAATTCAATCATCGAACCGGCTCTTTAGGGTCCAGAGTTGTTTTCGGGGCATAGACTGAAATATCTCTATATAGCGCTCTCAAGCTGGCTCAATTCTCATGAAAACTCCGCCCCCGCATGCGCTAGCAGCTGCTTGTTGTCCAACATGCCGCACAGGCACAATGCAAGAGTCCTTTCCAGTTCTGGCTGGTCGGCAGGAAAGGGAGGGGAGAATGCAAGAAATGAGTGGATGACTCGCAATCGAGATCCATCGAGATCCAGTCCCTCACGCCTTCCTGCATGCGCCGAATTTCTCGAAGCATCTGCGTTCAGGGCGCGAGCCACGCACCCTAATCCGGTGCGAACGCTGAGCCCTAAACCCGAAACTTTGGCCCCGCAGGCCTCTGTTTCGCACGGCCCCCCAACACAGGGGCAGCATTAAACAACTGAAGTTAATTTGTCATAACGCCGAGCTCCTCTTTCGCAGCTTCCCAGTACACCATCATAGCAACAGTAGCGAGCTTCTGTAAGCATTGAGACATAATTACCAGTTTCTGAACCTCAGCGGCGAGGGAAGTTGCAGCAGAGTGTCAGTGATTAGTCGTCGAGGCCTCGGAAGAAGTGGCGCGACGGACAAAAGGAGGTCACTCAGGCACGTTGGGAAGATCCGAGTATCTCCCAACCATCGAGCGAGTTCGCCGGCGAGAACCTGATTAACACAGGTCGGTTCAGATTGAGATGTAACCTGTTCTGAAGTCGGGACGGAAAGCCAGGATTTTTCACCCTCAAAGAGTCTTCGGGTACTTGACTTTCCTTATGAAGTCCATACCCTGAGCGCCCGGGGCCCGGCAAGGATGGTGTTTTGGAAGTTAATGGGGTTGATGTGTAATTACTTGGGATGAAAGCGCGACATAAGATCCGTGTGCCTTTGGGGCGGGGTGTCTGCTGCCAGCACACTGTGAACCTTTCGGGTTCAAGGTATCTTGGACCCCGCAACAAAGATGGACCGGTTTAGGGTTTAGGGTTTAGGGTTTCGGGTTCAAGCTGAGATGCAAGATGGTGCGTCTCCGCCGGAGCTCCGCCGGTGGAAGCTCCTCAGCGCGAGCTTGAGTTCAAGCTTTCAGGCTCTACGCGGCTTTTCGAGGATGTCTGGCTCGCATGCTACCAAAAAAGGTTTCTGAAAGCGTGATAATAGCATGCCTGGACAAATCGAACTGGCAAATGACGAAACCTCTCCTAATGCTCCGCCAAGAGTAGGCTACAACCCTAAGTCCCGACACATGAAACCCAAACTGGACCCAAACCATGAATGCGACCCTGTGGTCGAAGCGCCACATTAGTCAGGACGTCAGGTTGCAGGGCGTATCCGCGGGAGGGAATCTGGGAAGTACGAAAAACGTCACGTGACCCGCGATTCTTCGCCGCTCACCAAAAGGCTTCTACCAAGAACACAAGCTGTAGACCAACCTGACGACCGCCAATACAAGGTTGCTTTGCAACCCAAATTACAACTTCAAGAAAGCTTAGAGCATTCGACCAAGATAGACTGCCGAAGCGCCACTGGGCCTTCTATGGCTCCTGCCTTCAGCTACATCCATTCTCAAGGTCTAGAGGTCCCACATTACGAGGAAACGGGAGGTCAGCATGTTTTGATGCAGCATGTTTTGATGGCCTAAGGAAGCCACAAAGAGCCGTAAACCCTAAACCCTAACCCTAAGCCCTAAACCCTTAAACCCTAAACCCGAAACCCTAAACCGCGGCGGGCCCCTACGGCCCCTTCAGAGCCAGGCACCTGAAGCCTCCTGAGCGCTTCCTCGAGCTCCCCCTCATCCGTCAAGGAAAGAGCCTCTTAGGATTTAGGGCTTCGGGTTTAGTCGCCCATTACATGGTTTCTTTGAGGCTGCCATGGGCTCCTGACTGACTGCACATCTTAAATGAGCGCTTAACTCTGTGCCACGTCGGCGCAGCTGACAGGTGCGATTTAAACTCTGGATTAGATAGTTTAGGGTTTGAGGCTTTGGGATTAGTTATCGGTCAGGGCATAAGCTAAACCAGCTGAAGGATGGGTTCAGGGATGAATATAGTACCGGATCGACTTCCGTAGTGCCATTTGACTGAACTCAAGCTTTGCATCCTCGAAATCATGAGAAGGCATCACGTCCTCGTCTGAGGAGGGCCCAAATGAGGAACAGGAGGAAAAGCAGTGGTTCAGGTCATGTTTTAGGCTTAGAAGTCTTTTGGCTGTAAAACGCAGGGTGGCCCGCAAGTTGGATGCGATGCTACGACCATCAGAGCAGCGATTCGTCAAGAAGGGCTTGCATCCACAGCTTTCCCCAAACCAAAAAACCGTTAACCCTCAGCCCAACCCTCAGCCCACCGATCACAGGTTTCTTGGGGCTTAGGGCTTCGGCTCAGCCTTCCGGGTTTAGGGCGCAGTGCTTGCGACGCGTCGGATGTAGATCGAAGGCTCAAGTAGGAGTATGAGATAGAGGCCTTGATAATCAAAACCGGATTTTGGGGTACGATATCGTATAGTTCTACCCAGGAAGAAGATCCCTCACACTCATTTGGCTAAACACTCGCGACCTCAGCCCGAAACCTCAAAACCATAAACCCCGGGACCCCAGCACCCATAAATAAACGCACAACCCACAACCCCAGCCCGCAACCCACCAACCTCGCAAACCTTAAGCAGACTCACCCTCAACCCTGCAATCCTAAACCCTGAACCCTAAACCCTAAAGGCCCTGAACCCTAAACCCTAAACCCTAAATCCTAAAGCCTAAACCCTCAACCCTATGCAGCCCTACAGACCAGGCAGAAAGCCCTGCCTCGGCCAGAGATTGATGAGGGACCATCTGCTCCTCAAGAACTGACGGCTCTGGGGCTCTTAGGGTGCGAGGTGTAGGGTCCCCAAGAACTGTAGGCTCTGTGGCTGAGGTGTGTGTTTTTTCGGTCGGGGAAACTGTCTGTCTGTTTTGGGTTTCTGCCTTATCAAGCCAAATTATTATGTTATCTTGTGTTACATGCTGCTACTGGACTAAATAAACCCTACATCCTAAACCCAAAGCCCTGAATTCCACAGCCTAAATCCTAAACTTTGCGGCGTAACTAAACCCTAAGCCCCGTCTCAACCCCGAGCCCTCGATCCTGAGCCCAAGAACAAGGCTCAAGCAAGCCAGCAGCCTCTACTTTCATCCCCACCA
>CAJNJA010084598.1:0-20525 GCA_905231915.1 Symbiodinium necroappetens
GAATCTGGATGACAGACCGATGTCCGTGCAAACAGTGGTAGTGGTGGTGGTGGTGGTGGTGGTAGTAGTAGTAGTAGTGGTCGAGTGGTGGTGGTAGTAGTAGTAGTAGTAGTACTAGTACTAGTAGTAGCAGCAGTAGTAGTTGTAGTAGTCGGAGTGGTAGTGGTGGTGGTGGTGGTGGTGGTAATGGTAGTGGTAGTGGTAGTGGTGGTGGTAGAAGAGGAGGAGGAAGAGGAGGAGGAGGAGGAGCAGCAGCAGCAGCAGCAGCAGCAGAGCAGCAGAGCAGCAGAGCAGCAGAGCAGCAGAGCAGCAGAGCAGCAGAGTAGCAGAGCAGCAGAGCAGCAGCAGCAGCAGCAGGAGGAGGAGGAGGAGGAGTAGAAGTAGAAGTAGTGGAGTAACGGAAATGCAATAGTGCATGTTACATGTTGTGGTCTATGTTGTCACCGATGTCGATGTCGTCGTAAGAGTTGCCCTTGCTTTCGTCGTTGGGTGGTTGCCGCAACGGTATCAGTTATGTTTCCTCCGACGCCTTCGGAATGTCTTGAGAAATCTAGGTTTAATCTGCAGATGAACAAGTTCGCGCATAGTTTCGGGTGCCGAGCAAGCACAACTGGGGAACCCTTCTGTTTTTGGTTGAGGCACGCAGCCAGGTGACTAGGACTAGGTACCGGCATAGATTTAGGGCCTTTAGGGTTTAGGGACAGAATCAGTGCAGGCCCTCGCTCGACGAAAAGTCTCGCGGGACACATCGAGAGCTCCAGGCAGCATGGGCTGTGATTGTCGGAGTTTCCGCAGTCAAACAACCAAACCTGCCCATTCTGTTTAATTGACGGCTGCTGCTGCCGCCTCCGTTTAACATCACCACCTGCACCGGTGTGGATTAGTGTGTCAGAGGGGTTTTGTTGATTTGGACAGCTTCCTGTGGCAGACGTTTGAGTTAGCTTTCAGGTGGTGGGGCCAGGTGTTTGCTGCAACGGATGGCCGATTGCCGGCAGCTGATTTGGAACCTGTGCTTTGGGATTCCGGTTCTCTTCATGATTCTTGGCTTCGCAGCTTCCGGCCTTAGCACCCTGCGCGGCGTGCCCTAAACCTTAGCCCTACACCCTGAAGCTTGTGAAGGCCGTGGAGCAGCTTCTCTCGAAGTTGTTGCCGCCTGAGCTTCGGGCAGCTGCTTCTCCGGTGGAGTCCGGTTTGTATCGCCTTAGAGATGTGTCTGGTTTGTCCTTGAATCTCGGCTTTTGGATCCTCCGGTAGGCCGAGGAGTGGAGGCATATTCAGCTTCAGCTAATGGTGGCGCTTTTGCACTGTTAGTGGTTTTGCCAGAGAGTGCAGCCGCATCTGACCCACGATGCCAACTTGTTCACCGACAGATTCCTGCACAGCGGTGAGGACTCCAGCAGAGCATGAGCCTTCGAGCACGGAGAGCAAGCCATTACTTCAGGTCTCAGGGAGTGACCATTCGGGGCTTCCCGCCGACAGTGTGAGACCTTGAGGCTCCGCCCGACGCTGCAGCGGCTGCCGGAGATGAATTTGAAACAGGCCCACAGCTTTCAGCTTTCTGGGGCTGCGTGGCTTGGAGCAGGTGAAGAGTTGCTGGAGCCACGTCACTGCGAGAGCTCCGAAACACTTCGGTTGGAGGTCTTGCTAGAGACAAGTGAGAGCTTTGTGCCACGATTTTTTAACAGACGACCTGGACCAATTTCGCCATTAAACCCCGGATTCATAAACCTGTTTCTGTAAGGGGCCAAGTGTGAGGATCCCTAGTATAGTCCCTATAGAGGGGAGGGGGGTTGTTCAGGTGTCTACAATACTTGTCTCTGACTACAACCAGTGGTTGATGCCGCAGCTGCACGATGCAGCACAATAATGTCAATAATGTTCGGATCGGAATGATTTGTAATACTATTCTTTTGGAGTTTCTCATTGTAGATATATCCCCAAACCCGATTCTGATCACTGAGGCCCATATATTTTTCCGCCAGTCTGGCCTGTAGTCGACTCCTTGGATTTAGGGGGACCGACCGATTTTCACGGTCTCAATGTTGAACCCGGAAGCTGCAAGGACATGGAAGCTGGAACCTGTCACACCTGATTACAGGTCACGTCTTGCCTCACGACACTGGCACCTCCCATCAGGTCTCCCGATGTTCAGGCCTCAAGCTATTCCAGGGCAGGGAAGGTTCGGGCTTCAACATTTGGACTCTTGCTTCTCAACACTTGGCGTTTCTCGATCGTCTGTGAATCTGCATTGACACTCAACATCACGAAACGCCGAGGTTCTCACGGAAACTGACCGTCTGCTCGTCCGCAACTCTGTCGCAGCGCTGTTTGCGCCCGAAGGCGCAAGCGTTGCTCAAACCGTGGTCTAGTTGACAAATTTGATCGCTTGAGGATTTCCACTTAGAAATACAAGTAAGTTGTGAGCAGTTTGGATTAGAAGTTCTGTAGTCGTCCGTGGGTTTCTGTCTGCCCCGCTGTTTTTCCAAGAAAGGGCTGCCAGTGGATTGTTTTCTACTGCTTTCCATGAGTATGTTCATTCTTGCGTTGCCTGTGGGCACAAGCCGCAGGTATGAGTCTTGCTAGTCTTATGGTGGACAGCGGTCTGAGTTAAGCGACCAAGGCTAAGTACCTGGTTATCTCTTCTGGTGAGAAAGCCTTCCGATCGTGTTTTTAGTAACCTGTTTTGCTTTCGCAGCTGCGGCCAAAGCCCACGATCGCTCGTTTGTTGGCTTTCCTAGACCCCCGTGTAGCAATCATTGATTCTTTGGCAGCTGAGGTCTGGTCGCAGAAGTTGCCTGAACTGATCCTTTGTGGCTGAGTACTGAATGTTGTAACCCATGCAATTCCACGTCCTAAAACCAATCTCGCTTTTCCTTTCTGGCCATGAGCAAACTGTTGCCATTACAGGAGCGTCTGCGAACGAGGCGGGGTCTGTATGCAGCACTCTTCGCCGTGATTTGTTGTTTGTGAGTCCGGGATATAATTCGTCTTGTTGACATTGCCTTAGTTTTCTCTCCTTTGTTGAGAGAGTCTTAATGTGGGAGTAGCAGTAGAAGACGCGCCTTTCGAAGCTCGGAAAGTTTTGACCAACTTGGATCGATCTCACAAAGAAGGTAGTGGCAGCAGTCTCTTGTATGATCATGATAATCAAGGACAGTTCCAGGATGATGCTACAAGCAAGAGATTGAGACTCAAGGCCTGAAGCTAATGGCTTAATAGCGGGATGATCACAACTTCGTAGCTAGTGATGGAGCAAGCGCAAGAGTTGCGGAAACGCGCCATCTGCAGTTCGAAAGCTGGGGCCTGGTAGTTCCGCCCGAAAGAGGAGCAGCCCGTCCCATAGAAACCACACTAAACATACAAACATGTGCAAAGACACGGCGTACGAGCAAGAGGAGAGGTGCTGTAGCAGTGGTAGAAGACGTTGTCGTCGTTGTCGTCGTCGTAGTACTAGTAGTAGACGGTGGAGTAGGCGTAGGAGTAGTGCTAGGTATAGTAGTATAGTAGCAGCAGCAGCAGCAGCAGCAGCAGCAGCGGCAGCGGCAGAGGCAGAGGCAGAGGCAGAGGCAGAGGCAGAGGCAGAGCAGCAGAGCAGCAGCAGCAGCAGGCGGAGGAGGAGGAGGAGGAGGAGGAGTCATGGTGGTATTGTTGTTGTTGTTGTTGGTGGTGGTGGTGGTGGTGGTATCAGTAGTAGCAGAAGCAGTAGCAGTAGCAACAGCGGCAGTAGCAGTAGCTGTCGTCGTCGTGGTCTCGTCGTCGTCGTAGTCGTCGCACTCGTCGTAATCCAGTCGTTGTGGTAGTGGCAGTGGGAGTGTTCTTGGCAGCAGTAGTCTCAGTAGTGATTTCCCAGAATTGCTGCTGGAGGCCCTTTGATGCTATCATCTCAGACTACCATCCCATACGCAGCCCAGCCTGCGGAGGAGAACTCGGTGGTCGAGGAAGGCTCCATGTTTTTGGAGGAGTGGATGAAGGCCCGCGGGGCAGGGGGGAGGGTCTGCGACTTCAAGGTTTGGTATTGTCCCGGAACATCGAACCCGCCGTTAAACACCAGGCGGCAAGTGCTTCTACCCCTAGATCCTAATTAAGTCCCTCAACCCCAATCCCCAAACCCTGCCCCTAAACCCTAGTCACCCAACCCGACTCCCTAACCCCCTAAACCCTAATCCCCAAATTCTAATCCCCAAATTCTACTGCCCAAGCCCTAATCCCAAAGTCCTAATCCCTCAACCCTGGCCCCTAAACCGTAAATCCCTCAACCCTAATCCCCAAACCCTACCTACCGAAACCCTACCCAGAGAGCCCACGACCCCTTAATTAAGGAACATACCATAAATCATAATATTAAGGTCCCTCTATAATTTAATGTATATTCCTTAATTAAGGGGTATTGGGCTCTCTGGGTAAAACCCTAAAGCCCTAAACCCTAAAAGCCCTGAACCCCAAAAGCCCTAAGCCCTAAAGGACTAAAAGCCCTAAACCCTAAAAGCCCTAAACCCTAAAAGCCCTAAACCCTAAAGCCCCAAAAGCCTTAAGCCCTAAAGCCCTAAAAGCCCTAAAGCCCTAAAAGCCCTAAAACCCTAAAACCCCAAAACCCTAAAAGCCCAAAACCCTAAAAGCCTTAAAACCCTAAAACCCCAAAGCCCTAAAAGCCCTAAAACCCTAAAAGCCCTAAAAACCCTAAAAGCCCTAAAAGCCCTAAAACCCCAAGGGACTACACCCTAAAACCCTAAACCCTAAAAGCCCTAAGCCCTAAAGGACTACAGCCCTAAACCCCTCATAGATCCCTTATAGATCCCTCATAGATCCCTTATAGATCCCTTTAAAAGGACTACTGGACTGCGGAGATCCAGGGCTTGAGCACCCCAGAAATCTTGGAGCTCGCCTGTGGCCTCCGCGAGGCACCTGGTTGCCAACTCTACGATTGAGGGTTTGGGGTTTAGGGCTTAAGGTTTGGGGTTTCGGGTATGGGGTTTAGCAGTTTAGGGTTTGGGGTTTAGGGGTTTAGGGTTTAGGGTTTGGGGTTTGGGGTTTAGGGGTTTAGGGTTTGGGGTTTAGTAGGGGGGAATATTACAACATAGGGGACTTTAGAGGTACTAGATTTCAGGGTCAGGTTTTCGAGTGGTACCCTAGAGTTGTGCCCTACAATCGTAATCTACTAGTACCCGATATTGGTACCCTTGTGAGCTTTAAGGCCAAGTTCAGCTTCCTGCCAGCCCCCTAGACATAGGCTGAGGAGTTGAGGGAGAAGCGACAGACTCCCATTCTCAAACGCTGGTTTAGCGAGAACCCTGAACTGTCAGATACGGCGTCTACGGTTGGTTTCCTGTCCTCGAGATCCAAACTGCAGCTCGACATTGCGCATGCAAGCCATTTGCATATTCCGTCGGTATCCAACCGAAGCTGCCGACCCTGAGCAGTATGCTCAGAACACGCCATTCGTAAGGACAGCAAAGACAAATGGGTACAATCGAAACAAGAGCAATTGTAGCAGTAGCACGTACGACAAGAAGAATGGGAATCAGCACAAGGTCGTAGCAAGTTGTAAGCAGATCGATGCTCTCGACAGGCTGGTCTGGGCCCTGGCTGGCCCTTGAACGCAATCCTTGCCACGGGCCCGGCATGGCTTGGGGACACCCGGAAGTATTCTTTGTGTCAACATTGCTATGGGTCTTGAGAGCGTTGCCGGAGCAGAGTCCTGGCCTTAAGACCAGGGCTTCAGCCAGAGTCGTGTTCCCCGCCATTTGGGCCGATCACTTATTGAAAGGCTTCAGGTCTTCGGATTTGGAGGCTTCAATCCGGGTCAGGACTTCACGTCCAAGCATTCAGGGGCTTTGCACTTCAGCTCTTCGGCTTGCTGCTGTTGCACATGAGAGTGTCCTGTGGCCCAAATCCCCGGTCCTTGTCCTCAGGATATGATACAACACCAACCGAGAGCCATGAGAGTCATCAGAGTCACATCAAGTTGCGTACTCCTCTCAGTCCAGACGAGCTCGGAGGTGGTCGGAGGGTGTCGATTTGTCGGTTGCCCCCTCAGAGAACGCAGTGCAGGCCGAGACCGATCGGCGCCTGGAACCCCAGGGGAAGTTGCCGCCCCGGCATGGATTGAAGCTCCGTCAGAAGGGCGGCACGGCCCCTTCCAGGGCTCGATATCTTTCTGAGCAGCGAATAGTGATGGCTGATGGGCTACACACGAACTGCGGCGCGGCGTCACTATTTTTCGACGAGACTTCTAAATGTTGACCGCCAGCTGCATGCCTCCCTGTTCCATACAAAATATACAAAAGCCATCGCATGCTATCTCCCCGCTGTCACTGCACGTTTCAATGTGAAACTTGCTATGCCAGAGAGTGCAGGGACAGGGGCTCTGATCACTCTACCCGCAAGCCCTACATCCTACAGCTCCATTCTGACCCAAGGGGGTAGGGAGGCAAGATTCTGGATACCTCATGAACATGTTGCTTGGCTTCATCGACAATTTCTCGCTTCCCGGCCCTACCTTCAGATCTATTGAAGCCATGAAGATGGCAGGAAGGGAAAGCAAATAGAGCTCTCTCACTTCCTGCTGCTTCGACTCTGCCGCGCCATGGACATGTGGCAGCTGGGCTTACAGAATTGTGGGTTACCCCTTCGGGTCAGGTCCCGTGTTCAATGCCAAATGCCGCCTGTTCCGGCTGGACCCATACCTAAGCAGTGCTCCCCACCTTTCAGAGTCTGCCTGAAGCCAGGCGTCTCTCAGATGTCAGGGAGACGTGTAGGCTTGAATTCTATTGACTACCTTCTTGAGACAAAAGTAGCATACAGTATCTTGCAATCATCCCTGCGAAAAGCTTGCCCTACGCCCGGAACGTCCGTGAACGTCTGAAAGCGAGAGCCGCCAGCCATTTCCAAACACCCAGCCCCGAGGCTCAACTCCAAACCGTGGGTCCTCAATCCCCAACTCACCTGCCAACCCCATCTGCGCCCTAAACCCCAAACCCAGAACCCTAAGCCCTAAAACCCCATCCACCCGAATTCACCCAGGCACCGGTGCGGCTCCGAGTTTCCCCGCGCTCACTGGGATTCTAGTGCAAGTCTCTTTGCGGTTCAACCTGGAGCCAGAGACGATGAACTTAGTCAGATATAACATAGTATAGTGTAGTATGTTAGAATAGAAAAGAATAGAACATAGTATAATATAAAGGAATCTTATATTCGCAATAGCTTTGCCTGGCTTTGCCCTCAACTGTCAACCTGATTTAAGCTCCGGTTGCCCGCACAAGGCACGAGGTGGAGGAGGTTCTCCGGTCCTTGCTGAGCAACCCGGAGGCAGGTGTTCGCATGCATGAATTCACTCTGCATGGCTTTGGAAACTCGACGTTTCGCACGAAGTTACTCTTTCTTCATGCATTGCGCTTTCTGCCCACGATGCAAGCTTTGGGTTTTTGTCACCGAGTTCGCCATGACACAATGCCGCAGCGTGCACCAGCCCAAGGAGCCCAAACAGGAGCTTTAGCAGACTAGGCCTAGGGCGGTCAAAGCTCCGGAGATTCGGACTGCCATGAGGTCCGCTTTAAGCCGCCCATCCACACTCCCTTGTCTTGCCAGGCGGTCAAGCCGCTGCCCACCGCATACTTCGTTGCCGTGCTCTCCGCCATCTGCAGCTTTCCCATACCCAAGGCTTGGAGCTCCAAGGCAGTAGACGAGCATGTTGACCGAACCCAGATCTACAGAACCGGGCACCCTGAAAGCATTCCACTTCGAAGAGGAGCTCCCGCTGCGGCTCGTAAGCTCCTTCCTGGACCGCGAGCAGATGGGCCAGCACACCGTCCAGCGCCGCGCTTTCATTGTCTGGTCTTCCCCCGATTCCATGCGCTCCCGAATTTTGATGTTTCAGTTTCTTTCCTTCCTTCCCTCCTTCCTTTCTTAGGTCGAGGACTCTTCGCACGTCGATGAACTCTTCAAGCGTTGAATGTTCCGGACATGATGTCCGAGTTTCAGGATTTGTACTCCTTGTAGGGTTTTGAGGCTGAGGTCATTCATAAGGATCATATAATCTATCTCCCTCTCTCGATCGCTCTCGCTCTCGAAGCTTCTCTCTCTCTCTCTCTCTTTTTCTCGCTCTCCATGTTTGGGTCTTTGAGGACCCAGAGAGCCCAATACCCCTTAATTAAGGAATATACTTTAAATCATAATATTAAGGTCCTTATACTTCAAGGTATATTCCTTAATTAAGGGGTATTGGGCGCTCTGCGGACTTCAGGCCGGAGCAGTGGGCTGAGATTCTCTGTGCCATCCGCCCCCTGGACGAGGTGTCCTGGGGCGGTTCTGAGGGCATCAATCCTAAACAAATGCCTCTTGCGAGATTTTGGATTCATCCTTCGGTTCCAAGGCCCCAGTTCGGCACGCTTTGCGACTGCATTTGCCTGTGTGCAGTCTTGTCATGGGAAGGTTATTTCTCGGGAGTCGGCTCGATCGATATCAGGATAGTCGGCCCATCAAAAACTCGCTGGTATATGTCAGTCTGACAGACCCTTGCTCCAGACTGCACAGCGCTATCTCCAGGCCACTAAAGTCATTCCAGATCCTACTGGTAGGTATCTTCTGTCGGAGCTTTTGTAAGGCTGCAAGGCCTCGGAATGCCCATCCCTGCCAGTGGCCCTCCTACGAGCGCATCACTCCACGACTCATTCAGCATCTGCTCCCGGACTTGCAAGGCCCGACACTGGGTGCTTTGGGAAGTTGTGTCCGGCTTTGGGAAGTTGTGTCGGTGCGTTTTGCAGAGGACCAATCTGTTCAGCCATTCACCCCCAGGCCTCAGCAGCTCTCGAAGAGACTGGGCCAGCAATTCCATTTCGATTGTTCTGCTTTTTCGCAGGTTTAGGCCGTTTAGGCCTTCGCAGGTGCTACCATTGCTCTGGTGCTGTCCCTCATAAAGTGCTGGGTACAAGCCCCAGCTGCATCTGCAGGTGTTATGCAAAGACACGGTCCATCGGTTCAGCCTCTTCAGCACACAGAACATACTGGGCACGGAATCCCTACCCCTACACGACGAAGTCACTCCACACCTCGAGATTCGCATACTAGCGAATTACTGTCGTTGCCACCCGACACGGATCGAAAGCAACGGATGGAGCTCGCGAGTCCTAAGTGACAAGCTCAAACTTTATTTGTTTATCACACCCGGCAGGCGAACATGTTCGGAAGGCCCTGAACTTAAGCCCGAGTTCTGGCTTTGGGAGGTCTTCCAGCGAACACGCTACTGACGGTGCTCAAGTCCTTGTCGGCGAAGCCCTTCAGTCATGTTGCAGCCCCGGTTCGACATTAAAGAGCTCGCAATGCTTGTCTAGTTTAGTATATTTTGTATATTATAGTCTCGTATAGTCTAGTATAGTATAGTATAGGATAGGATAGTATGGTACAGTACAGGGAGCTTGCTCCTGTTTTTCTTTCAGGGGCAGACTACATGGAGAATCTGGACTTGCCTTTCAGCTTGCCCGCACAGCCTGTTTGAGATGCTGCCTGGTGGCTGTGCTGTTCCTGCTGCGGCTTCTTCCGCTACTGTTCGCTGAAGTGTCAATGCTACTGCGTCGGTGACGACGAAGACCTTGCGCTTGCACATGGGTGTGCCCAGGCTCCTGGAAGTTGTGTCTCTACAGCACTTGGATTCGATATTGATAGAACAGATACGGGAAGGGTATCAGTAATGGTATGTTACCCAAAACCCCGAGAGCCTCGACCAAGCGATCTGCAGCATGCGACGGGTAGACGTCGACATACTCAGACAACTCGTTTCGAGGAAGATACGTCAAGCTGCAGCCTTAAACCCTAAACCCTAAGCCGAGGTGCTGCAGTTTGAGGCTCCGACAGCCAGACTCCCAGACAGCTTGCGCATAGGCAGCGGACATGTCGCCCGAGCCTGCCCTTTGAGTTAGACGGCACTGGGACATCCATAGTCTAGCAGAGTATAGTATAGTATAGTACTATACAGTATAGTACACTACAGTACAGTAAAAAATAATTTGTGCAGTATTACAGCCCAAACCCCTAAGCCCCTAAACCCCCAAGCCCCTAGACCCCAAAGCCCTAAACCCTAAACCCCTAAACCCTATGAAACCCCTAAGCCCCTAAACCCCCAAAAAACCCCCAAACCCCCTAAAGCCCTGCTCTGAAAGCCCGGGGCTCGCTCCTCGCAGAGGCCTTCGGGCCGCTGAAACGGGCTCCCCGCTCCTTCTCTCGGGCAGCAGCCAAGGCTCTGCAACTTTGGGGGTTTAGGGCTTTTGGGGTTTAGGGTTTAGGGCTTTTGGGGTTAGGGTTTAGGGTTGAGGGATTAGGGCTGTTGGGGTTTAGGGTTTAGGGCTTCTTGGGGTTTAGGGCTTCAGGGGTGTATGTGCTGGGGTGGTGTACATGAGATTTTGCAGTGCAGTCTGTGCTGTTCTATTCTGATATATCCTACAAATTTGATCATGTTACTTTGCGTTCGGTGGCTTGTGTTGTACTTCATGTTTCCAACTTTCAATGTTTTGATATGGGGTAGTACAGTAAGTATAGAGAAGTATTATACTTTGGTATAATGGAATGCAACGCAGCCTAATGTTACGTACATATGTTATGTCTATGTTATGTTTTGTTGTGTTATGTTGTGGTATGGTATGACATGTCATATCATGTCAGATCCTGTCCTGTCATGTCATGTCATCTCATATCATATCAGATCGTCCCTACACAGCTGTACCATTGAGTCTAGTCGCTCTTATGTGTTGTTAAGTAGTATTGGGTGCCAGTTTTCGTGTTTGGAGATATGCGCTTGCTTGTTGTGGGTTTTTTTTGACCACGGTGGTTTGGTAGTGGTAGCGGTAGTGGCAGTGAGCAGGAGCTGGAGCTGGAGCAGTAGCAGTAGCAGTACGAGCACCAGTACCAGCAGCATCGCCGCTGGTGGCAGTAGTGGTAGTGGCAGGAGGGAGGGATAGAAGGAGGAGGGGAGGAGGAAAAGTTGGCGCGGTGATAGTTCCGTTCGGCAGAACCTACTGTTGCTACCTTAGCTACATCAAATTGTTCCATCTTTTGTAATAATGGTATATCATGCTATAGTATATTGTAGTAACTCGTATATTGTAGTATATTCCTTAGTAGTATATTATATGTTATGTTACAGTGTACTTTTCCTAGCTCACTTTTCCGTTGGTTTGAGCGCTTCTCGACGCAAGGCCGTCCAGGATGGAAAGTGGGATCTCCGACAGGTGCGGCACTTCTGACAAGAGCTCTTATTGATAGTAATTATCAATCTTAGTCATTTTCTAGTAGTAGTAAACATGATAGTTATTATCCCAGCAGCAGCAGTAATGATCATAATAATAATCGTAATAATAGTAAGAGTACTCGTAGTAGTCATAATCGAAGCCAGCCCTAGGATAGAAGGTTGCTGCGAGACCACGCTTGTTTTTGACCCGGTGGCCTCCGTGGGGCCACTCTTCAATCCATGTCATCGTGCGTCCTGGCATGACTGTCTCTCGCTCCAAATCCCATTCCCTTACATCCCAAACTCTCAGCTATCAGAACTTTGCAGATACCTTGGAAGAGGTCTCCAGACTCGAGAACCTTCAAGATACCCTGAAAGAACCCTCGTGGTCCAAAAAGCCACCCTGCCCGAGGTCGTCGAAGCCTTCTCGGCCCTAAGCAAGCTTGGCTTCTACGAGGAGGGCTGTTGTTGGGGTAGCTGCTGCTGTTGGCTTAGAGCCTCGTTGGCGCCGACACCACGTGAGGAGGCGCCTGTGGCACAGCTGCCTGGAACTTACGATTTCAAGCGAGTGCTGCTTCCACCTGCAGTGCTGATAGCTCACCCCCAACCTAGAAGTATCCCAAACGCAGAAGTCAAGCACTTCCGAGATTAAGCTCCAGGCTCCGCTTCATCGCTGGTGTCTCAGATCGGCCACTGATGCCCGGAACCCCCATGAGCCAACAGTGTTCGAGCTCAGCAGCCCGTGCGAAAGGTTTCAGAGTGCACGGTTCTTCGGTCTAGGCTTTGGAAGCCTTTCGTGGGGATATCATGGAGGCGTCACGATGCCTCGGCTCCTGAAAGCCTCATATCCTCCATGCACAGAAGGAGAAGAGCATGCCAGATGCATGGTGCAGCATAGATCTGCAACAGATCACATCCTCTTCTTCATCTCCCATATCGAATCTCAAACTTCGAGTGTCTAAAGCTGCAACAGCAACGCGCTGACACCAAACATCTGGCTCCTTACCCATTTCTCCTAGCCACCATTTTGCCTTTGTCCCCTCGGCATCTGAGCTCAGTTGGATGCGCCCTTACTGGAGCCCCACACTCCGCTGCTGGTTCCGCTCGCAGGGGCACCAAGTGCACATCGGAAGCAAAAACCCTAAGCTCCAGTCCCTCGGGGCTGTGCCGAAGCCCCGAGCTAAGCCCGAAGTCTGTATCCCCAACAGCCGAGAGCTTAGCCAGAAGGAGGTCCGAGGACCTTCTGGGCTTAGGGTGCCAGGGTGTCCGTTCAAGGATGTGATTCTGGGATGTAGGATGCTTTGTTTCTTCGGCGCATTTGCCTGAGGAATAGTTGTTTATGGAATTCTGCCGTTCTCTTTCTCTCTCAGGGTTTTGCTCTTGCAGCTTGCCACCTACAGTAAGAGCCCCATATATCTCTCAATCAAATGCCAGGGTAAACCTGCTTGAGGTCAGGGGCGACATGAAACTTCGAATCCGGAGCCCTCCACCAAGCCTTTCAAGTTCAAGCTGCACCCGACTGCCGAACTCTTCATCGCCTCAGCCTCTGCCCTGGATTCAGGTCAAGGCGTGCACCGAGCTGCATGTACACCACGCACCACTTCTACAGAAGGCTCGTCAAATGGAGGTTCAGAGATGCTCGAAGTTCAGAGCGTGGGGTGTCAGGTTGTTGAGGGTTCGGGGGGCCTGCGGAGTTGAGTGGGTTTTCAGATGCAGGGTCCTTTGCTCGAATCAGGCAGCGGGCAACTCACGACAGAGGGGGGGGGAGCCAGGAATTCTGGCAGGTTCATGCCAGCATACTTTACTGCTTGAACAATCGCAGGCATTGCGAATCTCGCGACGAGCAAGCTACGTTGGTCGCAGGGGGCCGCAAGCCAGCCAGTGCATCGGACAGCGAGTCGTGAGCTCCGGGGAGATTGAAACAACTCCTCAGCTTAACAGCCCAAGCCAAAAGCCTCGAAGACTAGCCCAAACCGGATACGTACGTAATTCTCATTCCTAAGTTCCAAACATTTCCAAACCGTTAGGTCACTAGGCTCGGGAGGGTTTGCGCCCGAGCTCATGGCGTGCGGCGGCGCTGCCGCACGAAGCAGAGGTCGGGCGATCGGGTTTGTGGTGGGAATCACACTGGCATTTACAAATAAACAAACAAACATATATATATATATATATATATTTGTTTATATATATGTATTATATATATATATGTATTATATATCTATATATATTTATTGTTAATATTATTATTATTATTAAATATATATATATATATATATTATATACACAAATACGGTATAGATACACGCACTTGTGTACATTATGTAACACTATATAATCAATGGATAAATAAATATCTATACATATAGATATGGATGTTCATGTTTATGTTTTAATTTATTTGCATACTTTTGTATGTACCTACAAATTTATGAGTTTTATGTCTACATTTGTATTGATGGATATTCATGTTTGGAATATTCGTTATGGTTATGTCCACACTTCTGCTTCAAATGTATAGTTACATGTATGTATGATGTTACGAAAATGCATGCCGCTCCAAACCTAAGCCTGAGTCTAAATCTAAGTGCAAGGAGACAACAAAGAGCAACTGAATACATGAAGAGACAACAGAACTACGTACATCATTAAGAGGGGATAACTCAATGAACAGTTCTCTATCTCTTATTTTCTATATGTATATATATATATATACATATATATATATATATCTACATATGCCAAGAGATACACATATGCAGTATGCGTATACGTTACATCTGCATATTCATCTACAAAAAAGATGTACGTATACACCAACGTACACATCTACATCTACATCCATATATACATCTATGTCCATATACATGTACATATATATATACACACATACATATACATAAACATATATATATATATATACATAAATATTTTCTCATACATCTACATATACATATACATATACACATACCTACATGCATGTGTACATGTGCATATGCATGTGCCCACACACACATATTTTTTGCATGCATGCACACACACACACATATATATATATATGTATATACAAACATGTATAGACCGAGTGCTGTACATGCATATCGATGTCACAGCCATTTTTGCACTGGTAGTTGGACGAGGGGTTACTCTGAGTGCTGCCTGTTTCCGGGGCCTACTGAGGGAGAGTACCGGCGTAGGGCAGTCTATCCGTAAGAAGCGCCCATATCCATTTCTAAAGGTATTCACAGATATACTTTATCAGCATGAATATATTAGTAATTAGGACTTAGTCGTCGGTCGCGACTGCGGCGACCCACGACAACTACTACCACTGCTGCTGCTGTTGCTGCTTCTATTGTACTTTAGCTGGTAGATGGGTCTGAGAGCTTTTTGCAGGTAGTTGTTTGTTTGTCTTGGACATGACATGTGTTTGTTTCCTAGTATCTTGTATTAAGGCTGTTCGGTTCCCTAACCCGCCACCTGTCAATAGTAAGCCCAGGATAACGAGCACAACGAACTTCGGGAAGTGGAAGACATCCCCGAGGAACCCTCCGTCTGCAGCTTTATGGCTGAGGACTTAGGGTAACATTTCAGGCTTCTTGGGGTTTCGTCCGACGCGGCATGTCGGTCACTATGGAAGTTCGACTGCTCAGCGGAAGGGCCGCTTTGATCGAAGCAGGCTTGGATGAGGAACTGGACGCATTGATTCTTCGGGCACAGACGGTCCTTGGAGTTAGAAAAGGGCGGCTAGTTGACTCATCCGGACATTTTCTGGATGCTTGCGCACTGGTTAGGGATACCCCGCTGCAAAATGGTGACTCACTGACGCTTCACATCATCCCAGTTCAAGTATGCCACGCTAAACACGCTTTTGCAGCAGATGCATCCGTCGTGACCTCAGGCAGTTGTTGGCGGGCTTTTACTGCTGTGCAGAATCAGCTAAAGAACGTGCAGCAAATCCAAGCCACAGACTGGGCTTTTGCTGCCATTCTTGGTGACAGATCTGTCGTGACCTGGGGTGATGCTGGCTGTGGTGGTGACAGCAGTGCTGTGCAGGATCGGCTGAGGAATGTGCAGCAGATCCAAGCCACTGAGAGTGCTTTCGCTGTCATTCTCGGGAATGGCTCGGTCGTGACCTGGGGTGATGTTAGCTTGGGTGGCGGCAGCAGTGCTGCACAGGATCAGCTGAAGAACGTGCAGCAGGTACAAGCCAACAACCGAGCTTTTGCTGCCATTCTTGGCGACGGATCTGTCGTGACCTGGGGTGAAGCAGGCGGTGGTGGTGTCAGTACTGACGTGCAGGATCAGCTGAAGGATGTGCAGCAGATTCAAGCCACTGCGTGTGCTTTTGCTGCCATTCTGGGCGACAGATCCGTCGTGACCTGGGGTGATGGCTACTGTGGTGGTGACAGCAGTGCTGTGCAGGAACAGCTGAAGAATGTGCAGCAGATCCAAGCCAACATCTGCGCTTTTGCGGCCATTCTTGGTGATGGATCGGTCGTAACTTGGGGTGATGCTGACTCCGGTGGTGACAGTAGTGCTGTGCAGGATCAGCTGAAGAATGTGCAGCAGATCCAAGCCACTTTCTACGCTTTTGCTGCCATTCTTGGTGACGGATTTGTCGTGACTTGGGGTGATGCTAACCGCGGTGGTGACAGCATTGCCGTTCAGGACCAGTTGAAGAATGTGCATCAGATCCAAGCCAACGAGCGCGCTTTTGCTGCCATTCTTGGTGACGGATTTGTCGTGACCTGGGGTGAAGCTGGCGGTGGTGGTGTCAGTAGTGCCGTGCAGGATCAGCTGAAGGATGTGCAGCAGATTCAAGCCACTGCGTGTGCTTTTGCTGCCATTCTGGGCGACGGATCTGTCGTGACCTGGGGTGATGGTTGCGGTGGTGGTGACAGCAGTGCTGTGCAGGAACAGCTGAAGAATGTGCAGCAGATCCAAGCCAACATCTGCGCTTTTGCGGCCATTCTTGGTGATGGATCGGTCGTGACTTGGGGTGATGATGACCCCGGTGGTGACAGTAGTGTCAGTGAGACAAGTTGGCCTTCTGAACACCCGTAGTCTAAAGAAAGCGCATCGGAAACTACACAATGAATTTCAGGGCTTAGGCTAAACTTTACCTTTACACTCTGAAACTTTAAGATTCTCTACTGACTGTATAGCTCAAGGATCTACATCAAGCCTAAGCCCTGGTAGTCTCGGGGTCGTGTTCGGTGACGAGGGATGGTTGCCCATAGCCCATCGCTATCACTGCAGATAACGCAACACAAGTTGAGTGAATATGCAGTTATACGGCTATACATGTGCATGCATCGGCTTTATTCCGGGGGAGGCGGACAGGCATACTGTCAGCTCGACAGGGGCGCGTAGAAAGCCACATGTTTCAGTAGCTTCGGCCCTAACATTCTCATGTAGGGCCCCAAAACGGAACATAAGCAAAAATCAGGATAAGGATATCCCATGCAAACAGCCTCTCAATGAAGCCCAGTAAGGTAGGGATATCCCAATAACATGCTTAAGCTTACCTCTTTTTGGGTCCCTAATCATGAGGTGTCGAGCCCAACAACCGGAAAAGGAGGAGGTAAGGTGCTAAGTCATGCTCCATTGCACGAAGGGTCTCTGTACTAACACAAAAGTAGATGCTTTAACCCTCAACCCCTGAAGCCCTAAACCCTAAACCCAGAGAGATGTATCTTTCAAGGCATTATAGGTACTACATGAACCTGGAGGTTTGGATCTGATTCGACGCGCTCCCTGGCTGGGTACTGCCTCCCTGGCTGGGTACTGCCCCATACTGTAACAATATACAATCAGGGTACTATACAGCGGCCTTGTATATCTTTCTTACAAATATCAATTAGTTGTTGCTGAGTGGGAGCAGTATCCAACTTCCTGGCCTGCTGCACCTGGCAGCTGCAATGCTCCCGTGACTCACCGAACTTGACGTTTTAAGGTCCATGCACTTAAAATACTAGTATTGTAACGACAATGCGAATGTTAATGTAAGTCTAAGGCAGACATAAAAAATAAACTACACAAAACGTTGACTACGAACAAGACAGAAAATGTTTGATTCATGTGCTGTAAAGTAACTTTATCTGCTGTTGGAGTGCATGGACCTTCGCTGTCTGTGGAGGAGACCAGCCTTTTTGGATTTCGGCATTCACGCCGTGGTGCTGCCTCACTTTGGGAAATGGGGCACAAGGCAATAAACGCCCCGACGAACTAAAAAGCTGTTAATCAGGAGATACCCCCTCCCATCAGCCCGACGTCCTGTAATCTGTTTGGCTTAACATGAATGGGTGGGCGGGGCGCCCAATGTCAGAGCTCATCTTGAACTACAGGTTCCTCATGAACTCTCGATTTCTTAGGTTGGGTCCGGCAGGAATATCCCCAGATACAAGTCAAGGAGGGCCAGTGACCCCGTAAGAATACTCCTGGCCAACCCCTCATCTGTGAAAAGTGAAATGTGTTCTGCAGGATCTACCGAATCAAAACCCTCAGTGACATTAAGAACATGTACCAAACCTCGTCCATCTCTGCTTTGTCAAAACCAGAGCTTGCAGCAGTGGTAGCATGCAGCAACGGAATTACGAACTTCAAATTCGACCAGACATGGCATGCATCTAATTAGGCCACTCCTATTTATTGGCCTTAAATTACAGAGCCTTAAACAAAAAATGGGCGTTGACTTGTGCCCGTTTGATTTTGGGACCGCCGCTCTCTCTCTCTCTCTCTGCCCTGGGGTGTTTATGACCTTGGCAATCGCTCCTTCCATGCCCTGACCTATGCTGTCCGGGGTAGTTGGATGAGCGAAGTCACCGGCAGCCTTGGGTCCCAACTCTTGACTAATATATAGGGGCCTTAATAATTAGATTAGGGTTTGGGGTATAATCTAGTATACCCTACGTTACCATCCCCAGCTCGGGGGAACGCCACGATCACCGTGACAAAGAGGAGGGGGGGAGACCGAAGGCTCCTTGCCGAGTGTGGCGTGGTACTTCGCAGGGTTTGCCACAATCTGATGGACTGACTCTGAAAACTTGTCGAGGTCCTTGAGTTTTTCACTTGTCCATCATAAAGTTCAGGTACCTTTATAGCTTTTTAATGCAACAAGCAACAACTCCGAAGACTCCCTGCAATGCCAGCAAATCCTAACCCTCATCCCAACAACAAGGCCCGAAACCGTAAACACTAAATCCTGAAGACTCATTCGGAGCGACCAGCCGGAAACACAACAACACAACATTTCTAAACCTGGGAAGCCATACCACCACATAAAAACCCATAAAACCCTAAACCCCAAGCCAATGCCAAACCCCAAAGCTCCGAAACCCCATTGCCATGAATCCTATAAAAAACCCTAAGCCCTAAACCCTCTTAAATCCTAGAAAGTCTTCGGATGGTTGCCGCTGTAAGTTTCACGGTCGTCGAGTAACTCCGACCTCACCTGATCGGAAGACGGAAAAAGGTGCTTGCAATGAAATCTGAACCCCAAACCCTAGACCCTAAACCCTAAATCCTAAACGCCCTAAACTTGCATCTACTCGTAATCCAGGAAGCGGAAACGTGCCAATTGAAGTTTAAGTTGCCGTGCCCGTGACTGCTCTACTTTGGGTAGTTCTCTAAATTCGGCTCCCTTTTAGGGTCCTACGATACTAGGGTTTAGGTTTTAGGGTTTGGGTTTAGGGTTCTTCTTTAGGAGTACTATACCGTTCCATAACCTTAGTTGCCAAGTCCTTGTACCTGTAATCAGAGCGCCCCGAGCAAACAGTAATGCCATTCGTCAGGGTTTCCCATGTTCAATATACTAGAATGTACCTCAAAACCCAATCGCAATTATCAAGGCTCCCGCATGTACGTCGTGTCATGCTTCGTGTCAAGGTGACGCCAACACGATGGCGGAATCCAGCTTGATTCTAACGAATATATAGCCGCCTGTGGTCTCAACCCGACGTAACTAAGCTTTTGAATGCTGCAACAGAACTCAAGAGCCCTCCAGCAATGCAAGGGCCTGAGTAATTGGTAGCAGTACTCCTCAGGGTTCCTGGTCTTTATATCATAATATGCAAAATTCTCAAACTCGCTTCAAACTATTAAGGCCCTACATGACACCCTGATACCACCCAATGTAATCGTGTCGAAATCGAAGATATCCCCGAGGAGCCAGCCGTGAAGAACCAGGACTTCTTTCTTGAGTTTTTGTGGGACGTTTCGGAGGGGGGCCGGGGGCGTATCCCTAAACGCCAAACTCCCGACATGAGAATGGTTGGTTGAGGGTAGTTCAGCTTTCGGGGTTCAGGGTTCAGGGTAGTGTGAGGGTCATTGTTCGTACTACAGTAGCCTTTTGCACTTATCCTTCATCATTTCTTCTTATGTCATATCACGTCAGTTTCGGTCTGGTTTCCTTTCTGCGGGTCATTTCGGTTCGAGTTCCTTTTGCTATCTGCTTGTGTTATAGTTGTTTGGTTCACTGTCTCTTAGTTTACTTTGCCTCTCCTGAGCTGTTTTTTGGGCTCTTTCTGTCTTCTGTTCGCTCTTTGCCTTGTTTCGAGGTTTCATGAGTTTATGGGTGTAGGGTCCAGGGGTTTATAGGAGTTTAGGAGTTCGGGGGGGGGGTTCTTAGGTATGCTTCTGTGGTTTAGGACCTTCGTTAAACGCCCCAGAAGAAGCCCAGAAGCTACGAAGCTCAGGATTTAGGAGGAAACTGGGGCTGAGGTGACGTTGCCTCTAAACCCTAAACCCTAAACCCCCCTAAACCCTAAGCCCTAAGCCCTAAGCCCTAAGCCCTAAGCCCGAGCCGAGGATGGGCTTTATCCCAGGATGGTCATAGCATCTTGAAGATGGTATGGGGACTTTCCGAAAATTAAGGGGTACCTTACTTTGGGGTCCTTGTAATAAGGATCCTACTATTTCAGGGTACTATCTTAGGCTCCCCTATTTTCGGAAACCCCCGCAACACACCGATGACGAAACACAGCTCAAGGCGTACTCTGGTTCACTGATGCTTACGGTGGGATGGGTCTTGGGGAGTTCAGGGGATGTGGATGGCACGGGGCTTCTGGGTGTATCAGGTGTTGAGAGTGCGCAGATTGAGGCGTATGGGCTTGGGGTGGCCAAGTCGGCGTGCTGTGCTTGGAGTTTCATTTAAAGTCAGTACAGTTATAATTACTGCTGCTGCTGCTGCTCCTCCTCCTCCTCCTCCTACTACTACTACTACTACTACTACTAGTACTACTACTACTACTACTACTACTACTCCTCATTGCTATTATTATGATTGTTGTTGCTTTCACTGTTATGGCTG
>CAJNJA010084609.1:0-17661 GCA_905231915.1 Symbiodinium necroappetens
GGGGTAGCATATATATATATATGCGTACATACATGCATGATCTACATACACACATACATACATACATACATAAATACATACATACATACATACATACATGCATACTGCGTGCACACACGCACA
Source organism: Symbiodinium necroappetens (assembly GCA_905231915.1). NCBI lineage: Eukaryota > Dinophyceae > Suessiales > Symbiodiniaceae > Symbiodinium > Symbiodinium necroappetens. Next base: position 124 of record CAJNJA010084609.1, read on the forward strand.
CACAAACACACCCTCGCGGGGGTTCAAGAACGGTTTCGATGCCTTAGGTGTTGGGGCATCCCTGAGCTACATAAACAGCTGTTCCTCTCACAGAATTGCTTGCAGAGGTGCCTCCTCCATGGCACCGGTGGATACCAGGGTCAGCTCCGCGCCATAAACAGCCATGCTCGTACGCCTGCATCCAAGGACCCCTATGATCTATGGCCCGTTTGTTCAAAGGGTGCAGAAGGCACTGAATGGGAGCCCTGAAGCAGCTTCCACAAGGAGGTCGAGGCGAAGGTTGAAGACCGTTGCGGGATTTGGCGCTTTGTTGGGGACATTCATTGCAGCAGCAGTGAAGGCCACAAACATCAATCTCAGGTTCCGTCCTCTCCAGGCTCATGTTCTCTGGCATGATCAGCTTGAGCTTGTAGCCTTTGATCGCACCTGAGCTCTGGCTATGTCGTCCCGCTTTCCCCGACCGGGGCCTTAGCTCTTACATCCTCTCACCTACATGAGTACAGGTTGCAGCGTTGAGGGTTTCGGGGTCTGCTGCCTGCTACCCGGCAATGAAGAACGAAACGGCAAAAAAACGAGTATGGCTTCGAGACACTGATGGCTGCCAGGGCAATGCCGGTGTTGCCAGATGTGGCCTCGATCAGCGTGTCCCCGGGTTTAATCCGGCCCCCGGCCTCAGCACGCCTCGTGCAGAAAGTATGCTTGTTGGTCGAAGTGTGTCTGATCTTGTACAGTAGTGATGACGATACAGTGGTTGTGGTGCAGGTGACGATGGACACGAGGTAGCGGTCCACATGTGAATTTTGATGGTGATGATAAAGCTGCTTGCGGTGGTATTGCCAGGAGGAGCCGTTCCCCATGTCAGAGTCGCGGGCTTATGCTTTTCTGCAGGACTATGCAGCACATGAGGCACCTACCGTTGCTCGCAGTTTCCTTAGCAGTTTGGCTTTTGCAAAGTACACGGTGGGCCTTCGGATGAGTGATGACATCTTTAGTCCGAGGGTCAAGGGACTGTCAGCAAAGCTGTATCTGGACAAACGGAAGACACGGCAACGGCCGCCCTTGACCGTGGAGCAAGTGAAGAAGCTGGAGGACATAGCTTCTGGAGCATCCGGGTTCGGTGATGCGGACCGAGTGGCTGCGGGATTTTTCTTGTGGGCACTATATGCTAGGGCGAGGTATTCGGATGCGCAGGGTGCAGGAGCTCTGCTGCTGTTGCAAGTGTTGCAGGATGCTGACGAAATCGCTGTCGGGCAAGAGCTGACGGGCTGCGGCAATGCGCCTATGTCGTGCGCATCGACGCATGTGTGATTTCAGGATGTAGTCTGAGTGAAGATAAGGTTGCAGGGAAGATAGGTTGCAGGTGGGGTGTTCCTGTAAACCGCAAGAAAACCAACTAGGATCTTCCAGTTTTAGACTTGTGCGGGCTGGTCGGAAGGGACGATGCAGGAAAGAAAATGGGGGCTTCAAAAAACTGCTTGTCCCACGCTCGGTCCATCCCCCAACTCGAAAACTTGTTCTGCAACTCCCGCTCCCGTGTAAGTAGTAAGCGCAGCACGACGGGCGGCTGCAGCTTTTAACTTCGAATCATTTCAGGTGTCAGCATATCTTGTCTGACCAAGCATTTCCTGCAACACCAATGTCTCCAAGAACTCTAACTAACCAACTCAAGAATCCCTTCTGTTTCTGCTGGCCTGATCATGGATAGCGCAGCCCGGTCCTTGACACTGCCAGCCGGATTGTCGCCCTCAAGCTTGCCTTCTGGCACGGCTGTCGACTCATCATAGGCACGGCTTTAGGGCTGTGGGGTTGCGGGGGCTCCGAAGCCTGCCTGTTCTTTCACTTGTTGTGTTCTTCGGCATGCTGAGAGATCACGCAACCACGCACCGGGATATCAAGCATCATGGCCCAAGCCTGGTCCTCCACAGCCAGATCTCAACCAAGCGAACTTCGGTCCTTGCCCTACCCAAACACTGTGGGGAACTCTAGGCGAAGCTGAAATTATTCTGTGAAGATCTTTGAACCACACCCACACCATCAGCTAAGGCAGCTAAGGCACACAGCACCACAGAGCCACTGTCTGCAGGAAGCATGCGCTGCAGTCGGACCAGGGGGGTCTCCCCCACGCAATCCTCACATGGCAGATCCATCGCTGAAGGCTTGGAAGCGATGGGAAGAAACAAATGCTACGAACGTTCAAGACCCGTTAACCCAACCAGATTTTTTTCTCACACACGCTTCGCATCGAACCCTCCATCCAAAACTCCGTTGTGCCTCCATCGTTGGCATTGACGACATGTCGAGGGGTGCACCGCCCAGGCTGCGCAGCTGCCGACCCCTTCAGGGTGCGGACCTCTGACTCTGGCTTCAAGCAGCACTAACAACATCCAACAACTAACTTTGGCGGGGGATGAACAGACTTCGTGGTTCATAACATAAGTCTAAAAATGGTTTGAACTCAACTCCTGCTGCCGGCCCCACCCTCCCCGATCCTCCACAGAACATGGAATGGCAAACTTCAGGACACCAAAGAAATCTTCATGCACCGTCACTCTCCGACCCAAGCCGCGGGGCTTGTGCAGTGGGGCTTGCACCATATGAATATGCTAATATGTCTAAGTCTAAGACAGTTTCACGAACTTGCACAGCCTGACGCTCGACGCCGAAAGATGGCGTGCAACTGCCCGGCAGGATCGTAAAGACATGGCAAGGCACAGGCGCGATGCCATGCTGGCGGCTTCAACCCCTCCCCTCGAGCTTAGGTTACCAAGGTGTACCATAAGACCGGAGACTGTTAATCAATCCCAGCAAAGCACATTCCTGTTATAGCCGTGTATAGCACTGAAACACTTGGCGAAACCACACTTTACAGAGAAGCCGGACATAGCCGGACGTGCTATCTGTGGCTCCCACGGTTCTGCAGCCGGCAGAATCTGGTCAATCAATCTTCTATGGAAAATTGCAGCTGCTCCATGCGAGCTCGAGAGTCAATTTGCAGCTGGACTGCACAACGCTCAGTGCCCAAGGACCTGCGGGGCTCACATGCTAAGTGCCCGACTCTTATGCAAAACGTTGAATCCCAAACCCTAAACCTTGAGAACTCAGCTAAGCTCTGATGCCCCCAGGCCCTCAGCTAAACACTAAACAACCAACCAGCCAGACAAACAAACACACACACACACACGCACACACATCCCCCATTGCAACCCACTGTACCTATGGGAGGTGACGCATTGTCAACCACGGCCATCAGCTGCGGCCAAAAGCCTTTGCTCGACTCTGGCAAGACCGTTCTTTTGCAGGGCCCTTGTGTGCTTGGGTTCGGGTGTTAAGGTCGTTAACCAGCCCAGACCATAATATATTGAGGCAGCCCATATACCCTTTGCTCTTCCAAATCCTGAACATCGGATCCTAGAGAGTCCAAAACTAAGAACAAGCTCTAAGACCCTGAAACACCGTATAGTACCAGAGAGTGAACCCTCTCTGAGGGCAGGGGCTTCCAAAGGCAAGACTGTTTGCAAGGCACAAAACTGTGACACTCCAGCTGCACTCGACGGTGCCCAAGAACTGTTTAGTCGCTGTCCGGGCTGTTACAGCTAGCGCAACACCGGCTATGCACGATGGCGGCCAAATGCTGTACACTGCATTTGGATGGGAGACCAGCCCAAATGTACTCGCAGGCCTGGCTTGCCTATCAAACCCAAGTGACGTGGTCTAAAACCCCAGTCATCCCTCGCGCCGATCGGGATTCGTCCCCCACATGCACATTCATATGTCTATCTATATTATCTATATATATATATATATGTCTGTATGTCTGTATGTCTGTATGTCCGTATGTCTGTATGTCCGTATGTCTGTATGTATGTATGTATGTATGTATGTATGTATGTGTATATATATACACACATATTATACACACATCCACACATCCACACATATAAACATGTAAAGAACGATGAACCGTGTACCAGCATGTGTCTATAGGACCAGGCCCCGGACAAAGGATGTCCTCTCTGCGATCATGGAGCTGAAACACCTCACGGTCGTGACTGCTACAGACTGAAGACTGCTGAACGATGCAATTCAAATAACAACAACAATAATCATCATGATAATGATAATAATAATAACAGTCATAATCATTAGAATAATACAGGTAGCAATAATTACAATTTTAACATACTCTTCTTCACCTAAGTTGCAAACACCCTCGAGTGTCCCAGCGATGTCTGAAATGCTAAACTGAAACAGACGTCTTGACGCCAAACTAAACCCCATGCCGCAGCCGTTGATAACTCAAACATTACGCATGCACACATGCTACCCACTCCGAGCTACTTAAATTTCTCATCCCCTCCTCCAATGGAACACCCAGCCACAGACCCAAACCCCTCCGTACGCGAAGCCAAAGTCCAGCGACCGTAAGCCAGCAGCACTAAATTTTCTTTGCAAAGGATTGTAAAGATAATTAGTGGTAGCAGCAATGCAACATGCAAGCACGAGCAGCAGCAGGATTACTGGACCTGCAGCTCAGATCGATGATGGAACACTAGGGTGTTCATGATATAGCTTGGCATCTCGTCTTGGAAAGTAACTGCCATTCACAACACTAATAACGCCAGCAACGGCAACAGCGAAGATTGCACTGCCAGTGATGATGAGCAAGAGGGCTGACGGCAACAAGAAGACGAAGGCTACCACGAAGAGCACGAAAGCTACGAGGGTACGGGCTTAACTACCTATGATAAAACCAGCCGCAATGACAAGCAGAATCTAAATCCTCAGCATCGAGGGCCGAGGGACTGAAGTCGGGGAAGCTGGGGCAAAGCCCTTGCTTTGTTTGTCACTTCTCACGTCTCTTTCGCTCTTGCTCTCTCATATTGGATTGGCAGCCTTCCAAGCCGAGGGGATCCAGACGCTGAAGTGTATGATTCAGACGGCCAGCCCTGAATCACCTGCGCGCCCTCCGAGCCCACGACATCCGTCGGTGGGTCGAGCTGGAAGAAGACAACAAGTCCGGCCTCAAAGATTCTGGCCCAACCCACTTCAGTTTTGTTGCGGGTGTTACTTGGAACTCAGTTTACTAAGTAAGAGCTTCGCGGCGCAACAGTGGACCAACAACAGCCACATCACAAGATATGCGACTATAATGACTATGACCTGTGTAAAGTCTTCGGTCATCCGGGAAGGCTCCAAAGGCACACCCAGGCTTCTTTAACTTCCGGTCAGTTGCGAGGAACTCCTACACGATTCATGAATCCCCCGACGGAGATGGATATATGTTGCTGTCCTATGCTGATGCTACAAGGGCTCCAGTTGAAGTCTTTTTCGCCAGGCTGTGCCCTTCTATCTGCCAACAGTTGCTGAACATACTACGATGCAGTCGCAGCAACCTCTCCCAATGAACGAGAAGCTCAAAACGTGCTAAACCCTTGCCATGCCTCCAGCACAACGCCACAAGTAGCTAGTTACAAGTCCTGCAGGGGGCCACAACATAAACCCTAAACCCGAACCGCATAACCACAAAGACCCTTGGAGGGTAGGGGGGCCTTCATTCCTGTTTTAATAAGGACCTAATAAAGCCTAAGAAGGAAGTACACCCCTACCCCCCCACCTCCTACCCCTATGACATAAGCCCGATATATCCTATAAGCCTTACAGGCCGCCATCTGCCTGAGGCTTAGACAATGGCGGGCAGCAGCTCGATCAGATTCTCAGTGCTTACCTCTCCGGGCAGAGCCAGAAGCGGTAACGTATTCAACAAGGCTTCGAGGGATCAGTATTTTTGCATACTTGTGGAAGGATAAAGAACGACATTTTCCCCCAGGGTTTTAGGCATCTTGAAGAATTCTGTCTGCTCGTCTTAGGTGTTGCCGTCAGACTTCTTCAGGTTTCGGGCTTCCACGATGCCGAACCCAACGCACCAACCCGAAAATGAATACCCCAAACCTGCAAAGCCAGAACCCCAACCCCAGGGCCTTTTTTGCTGTCAGCGACATACTAGTCCTAAACCCCATAGCCGTACCTAAGCCCTAAATCCAAAGCCCAAAGCCCCACACACCAGAGACCCACAAGCCGGCCCGGAGGTCGTCGGTCGATGCAAAGTTGATCTCTAGGAAATTCGTGAGGCTTGTCTGCAGGCCTTGGGAACAAAAGGAGAGTAGAACTGGGCTGGCGTGATTTAGGTGTTTCTGATTCATGGCTTGCAGCCAATTATCGCTTCATTGTGTTTGTAAACTGGGTTGCGAGCTTGAGCATTGCAAGGAAGCCCGGGCCGCCGGAGCTGTTTCAGATCTAGCTCCCTGAATAGCTCAACCAAGGGCTTCTTGCAGGGCTACACATTGTAATCGCCCTCGCAATCGCCCAGCGCGCGCTTCCTCATTATCATGGTAACAATCCTCACTATCACTACCTCGTGCCGCCCCCACTACGATGACGATGAGGTCGCAGTAGTTACCGCCACCAACACCATCATATCAGCAGCAACAGATCACAACCACAATGGAAGCAACCTCCATGACACTGTTGGAATGCGAGAAGCACTTCCAGAAAGCTTTGAACACCTGCACTATAGAATTGAGGCACGAACGCAGCTCCAAATCGAAAACGGTGCAGCGTCAGAAAGTGGAGTTGTTCTCAACCAAGGCGGGTGCTCTTGCTCACAGGACATGTCGCCACAGCAAGCTGCTGCTCTCGGAATTGGCCTCGAACACTACCAGGCACGCGACTCTTCAGGTTTACCCACGAATCTCTGCACTGAGCTCAAACAAGAAACCACGACGCGAAGAGAGTCCAAAGCAACCGGGATCACGCCAATGCTGTCGACGGGGCTATCACTGCTCAGTAAACAGCGCGGCTCCCTCAATGCGGAATTCCTCGGGCCATCACTGGGGATCCTCGTCGACCTGGGTGCTGTGGCAACAACAACCATCACAAACAAACAACAAGCAGAAGCACAACGACAGCAACAGTAGTGACATTAAATCAACAGCAACTCGGCCCGGTGCCGCCAGTCTTGCGTGAGCAGTGCGTTTTGGAGCGACTTCTTCTGGGAGAGAGTCGCCCTTGGCGGGCTTCGGTTTTGCCTACGAAAATGTGGTTCTTTATGAGTATATATGAATACCTGTGATAAGGGTCCTCAAACTGAGGGTCCTCCTGTCTCGATCGCGTCTAGGGGGTAGTCTATACTATAGTCTCTGTATTTTCCGAACTTCGATGTCGGTAGGGCTGGGTGGGAAGCTGTCTTTTCCTCTAAACGCTGGCGGCAACACCTAAAGCACTGCCCGCCGTTGAAAAGAAGATGCTTTCTCGTAATGCCAGGATCGGGCAAGCCGTGGTTCAGGGATTCGTGGCCCATTTCTGCCAAAACCCAAAACCCCAAAACCCAACCCCCCCCCAAAAAAAAACCAAAAAAAAAAAAAACCGCAAAACACTCAGAAACCCAACAACGTAAAACCCCCCCAAACCCGAAAAACCTCAAAAATCCGAAACCCAAAAACCCAAAATCCCCAAAACCCACCCCCACAAAAAAAAAAACAAAACAACACCGCAAAAAACCCAGAAACACAACAACGCAAACCCCAAAAACCCCAAAAAACCTCAAAAATGCAAAACCCAAACGCACAAAATCCCCAAAACCCGAAAACCCCAAACCCCCGACAAAAAAAAAGAGACAAATTCCGGGAAACCCAACACCGCAAAACCCCCCAAAACACCAAAAACCTCAACAATGCAAAACCGAAAAATCCAAAATCCCCAAAGTCCCCAAACCCGCAAACCCCAAAAGCCCTAAAGTCCAGAAGGCCGAGACCCAGACGCGAGAGTGGCCTGCAGCCCTTGCAACGACTGCTGCAGGTGTGTCCATGCGGCACTCCTGTCGATCATGCAAGCGTAGTGTAGTGTAGTGTGGTATAATTCGGTAGAATCTAGTATTGTATAGACTAGCACAAATCAACCCCAAGCCCGAACAACAATGTCGTCTGCAGCTTGCGGGAAGCTCTTGGTTCCATCGCGCATCGAGCAGTTTCGACTACGTAGTACAGCCAAGTTGCAGAGTTGGACAAAGATACCACTGAGAGGTGGGAAGTCTGCTACCAACATGGCTATGCTGCCCCTAAGTTCACCTTTATTTCTATCTTGCTGGCGATGCAACGGCATGTTCACTATAGTCACTATAGTCTTTCGTCATGTCGGCATTTGGTTTTAAGAACGGGCTTGATGACTGTCGTCAACCCGTAACTACTCCCTGTGTGCGGTCTTCCGTGCCAAGCTCAACTGTGCAACCGTCAATTCTCGAGAGACCAATACATGAGACACGGGTCAAGACGACAAGCAGGACAATCCGATGACTCGGTGTACAAATCTTAACCGCAAAACAAATCAAGCAGCACACTATTCTTCCATGGGCTGCTTAAGATACGGTAATATGTGTGTATGCGTGTCAATGTAAAATTTATCTTGACATCTGTGCTCCACCCGCACAATCACCCGGCGCTGTACACCCCAACACCACATAATCATAGATATTTCCCGCGGCCTCTCAGCATTGAAGTCGTCGTAACGGGCCTGTAGCTCGACAAGGCATACTTGGAATCCATCCAGGCAAAGCCATGCTGGTCATCATCAATCTCGTCAGTCAGTATCACAGCCACAGGTGTTAGGATCGCCTAGGCAGTCAATGGAACTGAAGACGACCCCAAACCGTCAAAAGCCTCCCATTTTCTAGACAGAAGTACTCCGACCTACAGCGAACCTTAGGATGATTGGTGCGAGGATCCGTTATACCTTAAGGGCATGAGGGTTAAAATACTCCAACTTATCGTATGGCTTCTACAGTGAACCCCTCCCCCAACAACAAAGCCACCGGCCCTTCGAAGTTGAAGATCCCGCATGAGCTCCTGTGATGCCAGAGTGGGAGCTGGAATCGGGGAAGCTCTTAAACTCCCCCAATTCCAAGCAGGTGGAGGCTTCAGGGTCTGAGATTTAGCATTGGGGTTTTGTGGCCTTTTTGGGAGTTCGGGGTCTTGGCCTATTTTCTGTCTCTTGCGAGCTTGGGGTCCGAAGCTTTGCTCTCTTCTGGCTCAGTTTTGGGATTTGCGGACTGTTGCCCACTGAAAAAGCACATGGCCCCGCACTCAAAAACCTCGCAATTCCGCTGGAAGATTCTTTGTTCAACTATCGGGATACCATGCGACAGACCAGGCTACCCGATGAGGAGTCTGCGAACACTGAAGCTGAACAGGAAAGGCAAGGAAGCAGCCAGATTCAGATCGCTCAGAATGCTCAGGAAGAAAACAAGGCTTCAATCAACACTTGCAAATAGAATCTACATACGCTATCTACACCGACCCGACGGCCAGGAACTTAGATGGCTCGCGAGGTGAACGCCGTGCGACATGGGAAACGTAAATCAAACAGCTGGTGAGAGGATTGAACTATGAATTATGGCAGCTTTTGTGCTCATCAAACCGGATTGTGGGGGTCTGATTCAATGAAGGCCAAGAAACTTGTCCCCGAGCCAGAAGAGGTGCCTCGCAGGCCATGCCTCACAAGTACCTGCAGCTTCTATGGCTTGAGCTGATGCCCTCAAGCCTCCTCCCACCCTTGAGCTTATGGTGAAGCAGTTCGGAACCCCCGGTCCTCTGCTGCGAACATGAGAAGCGCCGACGCACCTATGTCAGTTGGGGTGTAGATCCAGGCATATGTTGCTGGCTTCGCTCCACTAAGAACTCGTAGTTTTTGCTTCATCCACCAGTCTCTACCGGCACCTGTTCAAAAGTTGGAATCGACAGCTGCAAGCTGAAAAGTGTGTTCAGCACTGCGCCAGAACCCGAAGCTCCCAAGCACGGAATGTCAGTTTCAATGGCACTCACTGGGGACACTACAAGTTTGCATGCAACAAGGCGAGCGCACGAGTTCACAAGACAAACACCTTCAACCCTAAACCATGGGGCCTCAATCCCTTTTTTGAGCCAGATCATCACGACTTAAACCCCAAGCAGTTTAGGCCCCCTCTTGCATCCTCAACCCCTCAATGTGAAGCCCTCCTAAAGCCCTAGACTCGGAGCCCTTAAACCCCCTCAGCCCTAGCCCAAAGCCAAAAGCCATCGACCCCGCAAGCCGAAAGCCTCAAATCGAGGTTCTGCGCCCGGGCCTGCTTCCTCCCCAACCCGCATGGCATCTTGAAGCGATGAGAGGCTGCGCCTTGGCGTGTAATATTAATGCTATATATCATATTTTCCTTGCAGTATACTCTAGTATACGGTATTCTACTTCTATTGTTGTTGTACTTTTCTAAACTAGAATATAACTATACTATACTATACTATACTATACTATACTGTACGAAACTATACTATACTAGAGTTTTGAAGGTTGTTGAAGGCACATTGGCTAGCTCCTGGTGGTTTGCTCAACCAAGCAACCTTTAGTATCCCCCTTGAATAGGTTGGGGAGGTGCGCCCGGATAAAATGACAGCGATCATGGAAGGTTGAGTTAAACATGTGTTGGGGGTGAAGCTTCCGATAACGACGCAAGCGAAGAACCCCAACTTGATGAAGATCGCCTTGGCAGGGCAAAAAACATCGCTTGCTTCTTGAGTTGAAACTGTAAGAAATAAGAAACAGCATGAAAGCACATCACAAATGGACCTCGGCATTCGACAAATGTTGAGGACCGCCCAACCAAGACACTTCACACTTACATGCCAGCAAAAGCCCGAACACGCAAAGACCGGGCCGGAAAGGCAACCGAAGAACCCGGACCAAAACTCAATGCGACACCGATGAAGACTCTCAGGGCTGTCTATGCCTAAGCTGCAACCCTGAAACACCACACACACACATGGTATTCCCTGGGGATCTAGCTGCACTTGGGTGATGCTGTCCAGCGGCAGCCTGCGCCAAGACGCTTTGTCACCAGCGGGAACTTGAAACAAGAACAGTCAACTGCTAGAAGCACTGATGCTCCGTCTATCTATACGAACGATGTCTCTTTGCTAATGTGTTGGTGTACATAAGTCTTGAGTCAAACTGTTAGCCAGGATGCAGCCGTGATCATGGTTTCAGAGTTTCTAAGAGCGGCTCGCGGTGGTCAGGTGGTTCTGGCTTTGATGCAGTTTGGGGTGTTGGGTGTTTTACGCTACGTTCTCGGAGATGATGACTGATGTTGCTGCTTTTGCGTCCGTATCGTGATGTTTAGAGTCTAGAGGCCGCCGGAGGCTTGAAGGTTGACAGTTCTCGTCGTCATCCTTGAGATTACAACAGAGCTCCGTCTCCTCCGTCCCTTCCACCACTGCGACTACTGTGCCAAATCAGCCGAATTCCAGACACTAATATGCACAACAGCAACCAAAATCGCATAACACATGCAACATTGGTAAGCAAGGATAACGATAATATCATCTATGTACACACGCCATACCAGTGATTGTCTGAAAAGCAGAGCGCGACACTCGTGGATTTGGCCCATGATCTCTTCCAGCCGTGCCTGTGCCAAAAGGATGTCGTGACAAATCTACACAAAGCTTGCGATACTTGCTTGCTTTTCGACACTCACCGCGACGTCGTAATGGGTACATCAGCTGCTTTCTGGAGCTGCGAGCAAACTCGGACGTCCGTGTCGCACCAAAAGCAGGAACGAAACAGCACCTCAGTAGCCCCGTCTCACCTCTGCGTTCGCCTTCTCCTGCTTGGTCCGTGCCCGGGTAATTAAGCCTGCATGTTGGGTGGTCAAGGCGCGATCAACCACATGCAGCCTGATCTTCGCGCCTAGCTTGCGACCTTTGGTCCGAGGGGTGCTTGCTACCTCAGAGACTGAAGCCTTCAATGAATTCCTGGCATAGGCCGAAACCCTGCTTTCACATGGGTAGCTTAGGGTCCCCAATCGGCAACCTCGTTTTTGTCGGAAGTGTCTCCCCCTCACCTAGATAGAGTCTCGAAGACTCCAACATAGCGGAACGATAAGTTTCCGAGACAGCCCCCGTGCGAATCTGTCGCAAGAAGGGCACCCTGAGATATAGTCGAGATGATGGAGATGGGAGCTTCAAAGGTCTACTCAATGGGCCCCTCTATGAGCATGAGGCCGCGCTGTCTCTCTCTTGATGTTAGCTGAACATGTCCACCCCAAGATTAAAAAGCAGATCCTCCTTAGCCTTAGTGTTCATCTTTCAGACACCCAATGAGGCACCAAGCTGGCACGTACATGTCCCTTTTCGGCGCGAAGGAATCGAAACTACACCCAACCCCTTCAAAGCCCCCAAGCCCTGGACTCCTGGATGTGCCAACATGCAAAAAACCGGCCTCTCAAAGCCCGTCGTGGGTCCAGGTCCCGTGGGTAGAAGCCTGCGGTTGGGCGCTTCATCGGGTTTCGGGCTTGCGGCAGTTTGGGGCCCTTAGTTGGGGTGTTGAGATGAAACAGGCAGAGGGTGCTTCTTGTAACGAGGTGCCACACTCGGAAGAAGTGACGGCACATGTGTTTGTGAAGGCTTAGCTCGGTCGGCATTGTGCTCAGGCCGCTGGTGAAGGGACATAATAGGCCTGGAGACGACATAGGCCATGAGCGGACCGAGCTACAGCGACACTACCCTGATCCGATGCACATTCCTCTAAAGTCTCGAAGAAGCTCCGTGCCTAGCAGTAATCCTTCAGCTTCTTCTTCCTCATCGGCACCACCTCAAGCTTGGCTCAGGTCCACGAGGACTGAACAAGGCTGCCAGCGTAGGTCAGGGGCCCAAAGATCAGTGCCGGACCGAAAGCTACAGTTACAAACCCTTACTGAACAGCAGAGGTCGCCTGCAATCTCGGGATTTACGGCTAGGTTGAGGCTTTCCGGGGCCGAGGTTGACGACCAGCTGTATTGCAGCATATCCGTTCCGGGCATTGAGCTTTGAGGCTTGGAGTCCAGCCTTGTATAATATAGATATCTACGAGGAGGCATGTCGCCGTCATGTTCAAAAAGTTCCGGCAATCCCTTCTGCCTTCTGATCCACTCTGGTCTATTATTGACGGCTCCAACTTGGCTGCGAAGAACCGTGTCCAAGCATGAGATGCTGCATATTGAACCCCTGAGGCACAAAAACTCCAACCTCCAATGAAGGAACACATGCAAAACCTTATAGCAAAAATCCGTAACCAACGACCCATGAATCTATATATATATATGTGTGTGTGTATATATAGTTATTTAATATTAAGGTATATACTCCACACTTTGTAAGGATTCTTACAACAAGAAACCTTTATGCCAAATACTCATTGAAAGCCATAATTTAACCCCTACTGTAAACATCCCGAAGTCTCGGGGCAAGGCCTCATGACGCTGTCACTGGGTGCCCGGGCGTGTCCTGAAGAGGTCAAGCTCCCGCACTTTGCCTGCACAACTCTGTGGGATACTCTGGGCATATCTGGATAGTGCTCTCAATTAAGGTCCCGTTTGAAGAACCCAAAAGAACGCGGCACCCCTATAAAACGGCCCCCAAGTTTGGCGAGCTACTCATCCATCCATCCATCCAATGACCCATTTATGCATGTATGCACAATACAGGAGATAGGTAGGTAGATAGATGGATGGAAGAAATATGCACCAGGCATAGACGGACACATACATGACCTATGCGTACGTAGTAGACACGGAAGACCCAACACGGAATGGTCCAGGATCCTCGGGTTGCCTTACACAGGCGTGCGGGACCCTGAGTATGGCGAGTACGGGCGGAGCAGATGTGCAACACAAACACAAGTTGCGCTCTTTCTTTTGATGCAATGGATGACATGCCCACTTCATGGAGAGCAGCAATGTCATGCATATGAATAGCCACAACTATGGCAGACACAAGAGCAACACTGATGGCAAGTGTTAGTAGTTCTCGTCATTGTCACAACTGCACAAATAAAACTAGTCGTGCTCAGAGCCAGGTGGAAAAGCCCCTACGGCTTTTGCCAGACCTCTCGAGTTGTTCGGAGGACATAAAACAACCGGCGCTTAGCACCGATTTGCAAAACCAGGCTCGAGTTGCTGGTGCGGAGGGGGTCTCGCCGAGCGGCAGGATACCGTAACGCCAGAGACGTAACATGCTGCAGGGCGCGGGAATAGACCGGAAAGGAACTAGAATGGTCAGAGCTCAAAGCCATGGCTAGCTTGTGGCTCCCAGCCCGGCAAAGCAACTAATGACGCTTTGACTCACAGGGCAAGCTTCCTAAGCGCTATGTCAACAGAGCTACAGGTAGAGGCAGGGTTATTCGGCGGCTCGCTTCAATTCGCCTGGCACAGGCATGCTGAAGAAAACCCCAGAACTTCGAAATGAGGATAGTTGACCACAGGCGCGGTTCTAGAACCCCTTCACATCAGCAGCTACGATCTCGAATGTGTCTTTAGACATCGGGATCACCTCAAATGCCAATTCGGGCGGAAAAAAAACCGGAATTCAAGATCGGGTCTGTCCCGACTGCAGGCTACTCCCAGGGATACATCTTCACTAATGAATGGGCCCCAGAGCCAGAGCCAGCATCACCAGCCGGCTTGGTATAGTTACTTCTTGAAGACTGTTGTCTCAGCTAACGGCTTAGCAAAGTCGCAAATTTGAAGTGCACGAACGCGAACAGAAGGCGGAGTTAGCATGCCGCATGCAGGGCGTCTTCCAAGTCCCAAACAGCTTAGCAGCTCGGGGAATATTCAGCTTGTCGAGGCCTACCGAAAAAACTGAGCTTGGCTTGAGCCATCTCCGGCGCTACATCCCGGAAATTTGATACTTAATTACCTAATTTACGGAACCGTTCCGTAAAGTTTGGTATATGCAGAACCACAGCTCCTGCAAGGCAGTGGTTGAGGGCCATTCAGAATCATGGAGGCTCAAATCGCTGGGACAGACCGTGATCTTCTTTCCAGCAAATGCATGGCCCAGCCCAGCCCTCTTCAGGGCAGGCGACTCGGGCGAGAGAGCTGGGCTGTTCTGCGCAGGTGAAGGGACATCTGGTTTCGATATAGATCACGGTTGGTTTAGGTCTTGTGGCTCGAGGTCTGGAGAGCAGGGAGCATGATAGAGCTACATGCCTGTACGGTGTAGTGCCAGTATCCGGCTCGGGAGCTCGATTTCTCGTTCGGGTGTCGGAAAGCCGTCTGTGGCATAGAATCCTATAAGATCTACACACTGAGCACTACACAAGCAATGTCTTCCGATGCCCTGATGTTTAGGGCCTTCCGGTTCACCGAGGCCTGAAACCGGGCGGCCTAGACCATCCATCAATCATTCTGTTTGTGCAGCTATCAAACCCCAAATCCTACACGGAATCCAATCTGTGGCAAAGGCAAGAATCTCTAACTAACCCCTGCAAGCCCCACATTTGAACCCGTTTGATCTCTAAACCCGACTCCTTAAATTGAACAACCCAGGTCGCTGCTAAAGGTCAACCTGGTTCACCTCAGTGGGCTGCCTGAGATGCAAGAGAAGAGATTGAAGGGCTTACACTCTCACAACTCGGGCAATCCAGGGTTTAGGGTTTCGGCGCTCACACTCGGACAAAGGGTTTCGACTCTTGGTACACTTCTGGATTTGTGGGTGTAGTAGGGTTCAGGGCTTTTTCGGATTCAGGGTTCGTTTGCTTAAGTTTCAGTGTCATTCACGGGCTTTTGACACTCACGCTCGATCATGCCAGACGAGGTTATGGTTTAAGAGTTCGGGATCTTGTGCGGCGTGATGAGGCTTTACAGGAGTTTGCGTGTTCTGGCAAAGTAGAAGGCTTTGTTTGGGTTTTGGACCCGGGGGGGTCGCTTCAGGATTGAAGCATTAACCGGACTTTGTAATCATGTTTTCTAACATTAAACCTTGGCGGCTTCAGACACCTGGAGGCGAGCAGCAAGATCATGTGACTGCAGAATTTGCCAAGCCTTCTTCACGGGAGCAGCAAACGGTTTCAGCTGCTGTATCCCCTTGTGGTGTTGTTTCCAGCGAACGCAGACAAGAAACCTTGGGTCCCACAGGCCACTATTCTCAAGCCTCCGCTATACCCAGGACCCCAAGTTGGTCGATGGAGCATTGAACCCTCGACCCCAAAACCTCTATGCTTCGACTGCTTTGCTTCACCCCACAGCACCTGCAAGAATGTGTTCCAGACTCTTCATGAGTCATTCGCACCCCCCCAAACCAGAATTCGACATTTTCATGAAAGAGCTAGCAAAGTAAGCCGCCAGCCTACAGGTGTAGCCCAAGCCCCAATTTTGTCAAAGCTTCTTCTGGACCGTGCGATCCACCCGCTTGGCTGTAGCTTCGATCCGCTCTTGCCAAGCCTGCCAGAAGAGCGGTCGTAGTTTGCGGACTCAACAGACGAGTCATGGCAACAAATTTCCAACAATCATAAACCACAATTACAGCTTCACCTTCGGTTTTAACGGGCAGCTTTGCATGATCTACGAAACAAGCAACCCTAGCTCAGAGTGCAAACGGTCTCTTCCAACCAGGAAGAATTACCTCGCCTAACTTTCCGGGCCCTGAAGCGTGTAAAAACACAGTCTTTTTGAGGAGGGCTGCAGTGAACATGCTCTCATGCCCAACCTGGCTTTATGACCCTACGCCTCAAAAATCCTGAAACCTGAAACCTTAAACCGAAGCATTTTCCAGCACAGACTGAGGCGTGTCGGCCAGCACCCATGCAACTCTCACCCCGTCTGAAGGCAAGAGTTTATAGGAAAAGCTGTGGATGGCAGCATGAGGCCCTCTCTTTTAAGCCCTGAAACCTGCAAGCCCCCATAATCCATACATCCTTTGAGACACCAGCGGACAGAGATTCCAAAACCCCCGAATGAGCCTCAAAGTAGTCTGAACCCCAGCCTGGGACCCTGAACCCTGTAAACCAGAAGCCCTATGAACCATCTAAGCGGTAACCCCCCCCCCCCCCCCCCGGGGATAAGAGCCCTATAAGCCAGAAGCCCGAAAATTCCCCAAACGCTATAGATAAACCCTAAGAGCCAGAAAGCCCTACAAAAATAGCTCGCCCCACAGGGACCGGGCCCGGATGTTGCGCTGCAGGAAAAGGTTGGCGGGGCGCCCTTTCTGGGCCAGGAGCTCCTCGACAGGAAGAAAGCAATCAACTAGTAGTATGCTATTCCAAGAATAATTGCTAATCTTGTCCAGTATCCAAGGAGAGCTGAGGGTGAACCTTTAAGACTTTTGGCACCCGAAAAAAGTTAAAGGTCACCTGCTCTACTGCTCGGTTTCATGGGGGCCTGGATGATTGGAATGGTGTCATGGGGCACCTTCACACATCCCACGGCAAATCTGGGATGGTTTAGACAACCGAATGGGCTCGCAACGAAGGAAGGCAGGCGAGGGTCAATGCGAGGTTCGGGGTTTTGAGTTTAAGAGTTGTTGCCTGCTGCCTTGGCGCCGGGGGCTTAGGCATCGGGTCACTAACGACTCTTCTTCCAGGGGTCGTTGGCTTTGTGGTGTAGACTCGAGTGTGGGGTCTCGGGCGAGGCCAAGGTTTCAGAACACAAAAAACTTGACCAAACCCAACCCGATCGGAGTTGACTCCCTCTTGCCTCCA
>CAJNJA010084620.1:8552-20340 GCA_905231915.1 Symbiodinium necroappetens
GTAATGTAATGTAATGTACTGTATGTATGTATGTATGAAAAAATGTATGCATAAATGCATGCATACATGCATGGATGGATGTATTTTTGTATGTATGTATGTATGTATGTATGTATGCATGTACGTATGTATCAATGCATGTAATGTATGTAATGTATGTACTGTATGTAATGTATGTGTGTAATGTGTGTAATGTGATGTAATGTGATGTAATGTAATGTAGTGGAATTTAATGTAATGTGGTGTAATGTGATGTAATGTATGTAATGTCTGTAATGTCTGTATGTATGTATGTATGTATGTATGTATGTATGTACGTATGTATGCATGCATGTATGCATACATGCATGCATGCATAAATGCATGGATGTATGTATGTTTGTTTGTTTGTATTAAGGTATGTAATGTATGTAATGCGTGTAATGTATGTAATGCATGTAATGTATGTAATGTATGTAACGTATGTAATGTATGTAATGTATGTAATGTATGTAATGTATGCGTCGTATGTAATGTATGTGTCGTATGTAAAGTATGTAGTGTGGTGGAATGCAATGTAATGTAATGACATATAATGCAATGTAATGAAATGCAAAGAAATGAAATGTGATGTAATGTGATGTAATGAAATGAAATGTAATGTAATGTAATGTATGTATGTATGTCCATACACAAATTTATGGGACGGGCACTGGGCCTGAGGCGCTCAAGAACGATGGGCCTCAGCAGTTTTGGCACCCGACGTGAGAGAGCTGATTTCCCAAGCACCTTCCTTCCCAAAATCTAAATGATTGGGTTTAGAGCTTATGGCTCTCTAAACTTTAGAGAACCCCAAACCCCAAAACCCAGAACCCCAAGCCCTCTCTAGTTTCAGGAGCATTGCTTAATGAAGGTGACTTAAGCTCTCTCAGAACTGGAGGTTCATAAGCCGGGCACGTAGGGACCCCGGTTTGGGGGTAACCAGAGACAAATACTTTGAGACTATCCCTCAATTAATGGGACCGTCTTTGTAGAGTTTGCTAGAAGATTGGGGCCTCAAGATTTAGTCATCGACTGCTCCTTGTAGAGCTCCTTATGATGTACTTAAAGCATAATTCTCTAATTCTTATGGAGCCCTTATAAGGGACTTTCCGAAAAATAAGCTACCTTATTTTGGGGTCCTTGTAATAAGGATCCTACTATTTAGGGTACTATATTAGGGCCCCCTATTTTCGGAAACCCCCATATGGTCTCAGCTCAAGGATTTCTTTTCCAGTTGTAAGCCGGGCCCCTCCTCGACAACCCAGGGTTCCCCCAAAAAAGTCAGTCAGCATTGCAGGAGACCCTGCAAAGCCCGAGGTTAAAGTTTAGAGATTAGGGTTTAGGGTTTAGAGATTAGGGTCTAGGGTTCAGAGATTATGAGGTTCAGGGTTTGGAGATTAGGGTTTAGGGTCTAGAGATTAGGGTTTAGGGTTCAGAGATTGTGAGATTCAGGCTTCTGAAAGTCTCATACAGCTTCTTGAGACTCTCACTGAGCCCAATTCCTGAAGCCTCTAGAATCCTTCAGTGCCTCTGAACCTCCAAGCAGTTCCAGAAAGCCGATTCCAGCGAACCAGCATTTCACATTGGTGCCTGCTAAGACTTCATGAAAGACCTAGATGTCTTGGGCCTCATTCATGAGTATAATCTTTCTTGCCTTGTCTGTGGATGAAACCAATGGGACTGTTGTGATTGGGTTCAGGTTGTTAGGATTTATGCGTGAGAGGGCCATTACAGGTTACATTTGGGGTTTGGGGCTTTTATGCTGATGACTGCTGCTACTGTCACAAGTCTTTGAGGTATTGCTTCTTCCCAGTCTTAATATTGAATTCGAGGTTTTATCAGTTTCTTGATTCTGTTGCCAGCATGGGTGGTCTTAGCCTTGCTCTTAGTACTATACTGCGGTTGCTGTCATTGCAGTGATTGCATATGACGCCAAACCAGGTCTGAGTTCTGGGGATTGATATCTGTTACCAATGATATGTGGGTAACTAGTTCTCTAAATTCGGGTCCTTTTATAAATTTAGGTCCCAGATATTGGGCGGCACCCTTATAAAAGGGACCCTAAAAGGGGCCCTGATTTAGAATGATTTAGAGAACTACCCATATGCGCCCTAAACCCTAAGCCCTATAGTGCCTCTCTGCCTATGATGACTACTGCTATTGTTTCCGTGACGAGTCCTCTGATACCAGCCCTATATCCGAAGACCCTAAACCCATAGAGCCTCCTTACTAAACTTTTAGGGTTTAGGGTTCAGGGTTCAGGGTTTAGGGTTTAGGGTTCAGGGTTCAGGGTTTAGGGTTTAGGGAACCCTAAACCCTAAACCATGAAAGACCCTGAAGCCCTCCTTTACCCTTAGAGCATGTTCGGCTCTTGGGTTCGGCCCGGGAACTTTCGGTTTGCCGCTGAAGGTTTCGACGGTGAAGTGCCGGGCTTCAGATTTTGGGTTTAGGGTTTAGGGTTGTTGGGTTTGGGGTTTTAGGGTTTTAAGGGATTCAGGGCTTAGTGCATTGCAGTCCCTGCTCAAAAAAGGGTTTTAGGGTTTGGGGTTTTAGGGTTTTAGGGTTTAGGGTTGTTGGGTTTAGGACTGGATGCGACAAGTGCGCAGAAGCACAACTCTAGAGCCCTCTTGAGAGGTTTCTGCTGGTTTTTGCTGGCATTGGGCGTGGTTTTCGGGGTAGTTCATGCGAAAGCATGTGTTACACGCCTTGGCCCTGTACGGAGTACGGGGTCACAGGCAACTGCCGCCTCCATCCACGGATTGCTTACCGTGTGGCAGTCGGCCGAGGTGATTGTCCAGACATCCTCTTCAACACAAAGCCTTAAACCCTAAACCATAAAACCCTAAACTCTAAACCCTAAAGCCCGAAACCCTAAAACCCTAAACCCTAGAGCCCGAATCCCTAAAACCCTAAAGCCCTAAACCTATCTGGAAATCTTAGTCCGACACCCTAAACCCTCCTTGCAGTACTCCCTCCTTGAACCCAACAGTCCGGCAACTGAGCTCCCTAGGAAGTCTTAGGGGGCTGAGTAGGTAAGGGCCTGGGGGTTTAGGGTTTAGGATTAGTAGGTGACGGCTTGGGGGTTTAGGGCTTATAAGCCCCTAAACTTTATTATAGGGTTTAGGGGCTTTACAGAATCCTACTATAATTTTGAAAGGTTAACCTTTTTTAGGCTGGGGTACTCAGCCCAGAAGAAGTGCTTGGACAACCACCCTTTCATCCAGTCTGGCGACAGCCAGTTAGCTCTGTAAGTTTGGGGCTATCTCATTGCAGCTGCTGCCGAGGATCCGCATAGAAGCTGCTGCGTTGCCAATCATGTAGTGTCTAGGGGCATCGTAATCTCAGTGGACACGGTGACTCTAAACCCTATAAACTATTAACCCTAAAACCCTAAACCCTAAACCCTAAAACCCTAAAACCCTGAAACCCTAAACCCTAAACCCCTAAAACCCTAAACCCTACCGGTGCTCATGACCTTCTTTAACATCGCCCCGGAGTCGGCCCGTTCGTGGTGAAACCAGAGCTGTTGGTCAACATCGCGTCTTCATCCATGCGTCGGGTCACCGAGGCGTTAGACTCTATGGAAAGCATCAGCTCTCTAGAACATTCCAGTTTTGAGACTTCTTTATGATAGGGTTAGAGACTTCTTTATGATAGCTTGACGCACTTTGTATTAGTAGTGACGGGAAATCAATTTCTGTGTCTTGAGAACCCACACGGTGCCACTTGGGGGTTTCCGAAAATAGGGGACCCTAATATAGTACTAGTAGGATCCTTATTATAAAGGACCCGAAAATACGGTACCCTAATTTTCGGTACCCTAAATAGTAGGATCCTTATTATAAAGGACCCCAAAATAAGGTACCCTAAATTGGCGGAAGGTGCCACAGGTCTTGAGTCTAAATGGAGTCCTAGGTCGTCCAAAAAAATCCTCAGCCAGGTTTCGGAAGGTTCTTCTTCAGTTTGTGAGGAAAGGTCCTTTTTTGGGGGGCTTGGGATGTTCCACAGGGTTTTGTAGGTTTTAGGGTGGGTGCCCTTAAGGAACTGACTGTGCCAGAAGCAAAGAAAGGCCATCTGTTCTGTTGTTGTAGGGTTTAGGGTTTAGGGCGACCTCGGGAGCCTGAGGACTGCAATCTAGTTTTACTACGGACCCAGCTCGGGCAGGGTTTTCGTTTGCAATCGGGCCAGTCCGTGCAGAACCGCGCCAGCCGCGATACGGCATTGCAGTTGCGAGCTTCAAAAGAAGACAGTTGACCGTGTTTTGTCCTTCATTCCCCTTGTAGTGTTTTTTTCAGAAGAAGCCCTATAATGATAAAATAGTTTTGGGAGAGTTTTGAAACAGACACCTAGAAGGCGCCTATGGCTACGAGAGATGCAGAAGGGACTAGCGCCCAAACCTCACATCTGCAAACCGTAAAGACTACCTTGGGGACGAAATGAACCCTAAAAGGGTTTAGGGTTCATATACCATATAGGGATTCATAGTATAAGGGTATAGGGCATTTCGTCCTTAAGGTATAAACCCCAGAGCACCTCACACGGTGCGGACACCTACGACCTTGTGCCCTTTGGGGTCAGCAGTCATCAAAGGATTTGCCTGAATCAGATTCATTACGTGATTTATCAGCAGCTCAAAATAAGTTGTAGTTTATCATTTTGATTGGGGTTGTTTGTCAAGCTTTCTGGCACAGCTTTCATACGTGGCCCTCTTCATGTGATCATCCCAACTGCACTTCAAGCTCTCTCGACGCAGCCATTCCGGTAAAACCGGTCCCTGTGGCCGCAAACCGCGCAACCCGAAGCCCAGGTTACCGCAGACCTTTGCTGTAGGGCTTCTTTCCCGCATGTAGGCAGGTCAGGTAGGCAGCTAGGCAGGCAGTGGCTAGGTAGGTAGGTAGGCAGGGGTGGGTGGGTGGTAGGGGTCGTGAGGAAGTCAGGTAGGTAGGCAGGCAGGTAGGTAGGTGGGTGGGCAGGTGTATGACCAGGCGGAGCAATTGCATGCACAGTTATTTACAAATTTGTCGATCTATCTAATAAGTGGCCAGCTATCTATCTATCTATCTATCTGTTTGTTTGTCCTTCTATTTGCACAGGGACACACCAACACACCATATACATACATCAGAGCCCATTGTGTGAGCGGCAGCACCACTGAGTCCGGTCGCGATTGCGCCTAGCCGTGCCGACCACTCGGGTGGCTCCAGGAGACGCTGTCAAGTGCAGCAATGCAGGCATACACCACACAACTGAAAGCAACAAGCGCATCTGTAGCTGGAGGGACACGGGACACGTGCACTAGTTGCAGCAGCAAAATCCAGAGCTTTGCTGATGGAATTGGGTCGTGCTCCGTTGGTCTTGGAAGACCTTGTAGACTTGTCGCGTTGCCGAGACAACCCGTGGTATGCCAATATTCGCATCAACGAGGATGTGCTCGATCTGATCCATGTGCCGGACTTCCACCCGTGCCTTCAAAGAGTTTCAATAGTAGCCGAGAAGTCTCCTAACCGTTACAGCTCCGTGGAAATAGCAGCGGATGGGCGGCAAGTCAACGATTTCATCCGCCGCCATTTGGGCCACGTATATGTTCTGTCGCTCTTTGATGTTGCTATCATCTCTGGGGATTTGCGAAAAGCCCATGCGCTCTATAGCATTGGTGTGCAGCAGCGGTGCGATTTCGATACTTTTCTGTTCTTCAACCACGTGACTGGAACCGCAGATAGCAGAACCACCAGGGCTCTGAGCACAGCGAAAGCTGCATTCATACCTCTGTACAACCGCTTGCGAGCACAGGTGGAGGTGCTGGGCCGTGCCTTAGCCGGCAAAGTGGACTCCGTTCCAGCTATGCTTATCGAGTCTGGAGTGAGTCCATCGACTGTTAGAGCTGTGGGGAGCTATCTTTTCGGCATCTGCCGGAGGAGGACGCGAAACCGCTGTCATTTCTGCTTGCGGATGGATTGCCTCCGTCGCCTTTTGGCTGGCGGAGTTGACCTGCGTTCGATAGTCGTCAACCCGCTGGAAGCCTTGTGGTATGCAATCTGCAGGTACAGATATTTCGAGATTCGGCTTTTCCTGAAGGGTGTCTATGCAGACCTGAAGCATGCGATGGAACAAGGCCCGATGACATCATGGAGAGACGGGCAGACTTTGCTCGAAATGTCTATCCGGTGCGGACAGCTTGATGCAACAAAGCTTCTGGTTCGCGCCCACTGCGAGACAAGCTCACTTGTTGCAAGTGACTTGGAAGGACCCCTCTTTCATGACATGCGCCAGACAGAAAACGGTGATTTCTTTCCCGTGACCATCAATCATAATGTTGCCCCGGGTGAAGCAGCCCGCCTGGCATACCACCTCTGCAGACATAACCACCAGGTGGTCCTTGTTCAACTGACCGGTTGGTGGTTGCGCAATTGCGGCGGTGTGCGAGTTCTCTGGAGCAGGGTGATTGATCACATTGCTTCCTTTGCTCTTGCAGTGCCTCCCCTGCCTGAGATTCTGAACCTCCCCCGCCCGATGGGAACCCGAAATGCAGCCCGGCGTGCGGCTCGCCGTCGTGCCCAATGTTGCCATGCCGCGGTCAACAAGGTTCTGCCCAAGTTCAATCATCCTGCCGCTGAGTCTGCGCAGCCAACGAAGGTGAAAGTATGTTCCACCCCCCGACGAATTGACATATCGGAACTCGATTGAACTTCGGCTTGGCGGGCGCTTCGATCGCTGCTCTGCGCAGCTCCACGTCGTCATGCGCGGTGGCGCGTTATCAGGCTGAGATTTGTCATTGAAGCTGTTGTCGGCGGATAAACCCGAGCAGAATGTGGGAGTCCAAGTAGCGCCTATCTTCATGTTGATCGTGCCTCCGTAGAGTCTGAGGTCCTGACCGATTGCCAAGGGCTTGGGATTAGAACTGCATGCACGCCTTTGCTACAGTACATGGTTGCGTGGGGCAGCGGTTACTTGTTATAAGAAGCCAGGCGCGGGAACGCTGCAACAGCACATATTTCCGTGTCTTGTGGTGCCAGTAAACGCGACATCCTTAACCGTGAGCTGGCCTCAGGATTTTCTGTTGGACAGGGTTGTGATGTTGATTGGGTTTTTTGGTTCAGACGTGCTGCCAGGCAGTTTGAGACCAGGCTACGGCAGATCGAGAAACCAAGCGCTCTCAATCCGACATGCGGTTGCGGTTATGGAAGAATGCCATGTGATTTGCGGTCTCAACCCTTTTGATTGAAACCCATCTGTGCAAAGTTTGACGTTGCCTATGTTGCTTCAGGCTACGACGTGCAGACCGTGCCTGCTGCCGAGGAAGCAGCTGGAGACTGCCAGCTTGAAAAAAAGCAGGTGCATGGTGTGCTTTGGGCCTTGAATGCAGGTTGCGCAGATATCACCGAAGCTCAACGTAGGAGCCCAGACCACAACCGATAACCTCGCATACCCTATAAGCCTGGAACCCGAAATCAGGTACCGGTCTTCAGTTTGATGTCGTTGACCTTTGTTCGACGGTGCCACGCCTGCGCGTCGTCAGGTTCGCCAAACTTTGCCTTGGTTGTAGCAGGACACCTAAATTCCGAAGACTGGCGCCCTGAGCCCAGCACCTTAACTCCTACCAGAACTCATGGAAGGTTCCATCGTAGCGCATGCTTAGCCTTTCAAGGTTTTCAGCTCTCTGGTTTAGGGATTCAGGATTTAGGTTTAGGTTCAGACAGGCTTCGGTTCAGGGCTTTACGGTTGCTTAGGGGTTTCGGGCTTCAGAGGGAAAGTTGTAGGGCTGCAGTTATCCCTGTTTCTGTCGTACTGTTGTGCAAAACTGTAATTGCTTGGGTTTAGGGTTTAGCGACTTGGCCGGGCGAGCTCAGTTCAACCCTGTGGAAAAGGGTTTAGCGTGGCCGTGAGCCAGTCTCGTGCGATGCTGTACGTTACTACATGGGCTTTGCCACTCAAAACCTACGAGGCCTCTGTGCACCGTCAGGAAGCTGATAGCTGCGATCAAGGCCCAAGGCTCTTGTTAAAGTTTCAATCATGTGCCGTAAATTTCCAGATAGGCCAACATACACGGTTGAAGGAAGAACACTTGTGTTTGGTGGGGTTCCTTCGTAGTTCGATTTATTCAATGTAAGTTAGAGCAACTGTGACCGACCTCCACCAAGACGACGACGATGGCAACGACGACGACTACTGCTACGACGACTACTACTACCACCACCACTTGCATGATTCTGAAAAATTATCGAAGTACGTACTGTTATTACAGCTCATATAAGTGTCGGCCTCTCGGAATTATGTGCCGCAACTTTGTTGATCCAGGACACTAGCTCCTTGCCCGCCACAAGCGAAGGTGCAGAGATACCAATCTCGTGACCATCGTTGTCTAGCACCAAAAACTCCCGCATGACTGAGTGACTTGAGAGTAGCAAGGTCGACGGTTTAAGGTTTCGTTAACTCTGGTGCAACTAGCAAAGCCTAGAATAGAAGAAGCAGCGCACACTCCACCTGCACCCATGAGCAAGTGGCTGCCGAGCCGATGCTTAAGGCATCCTTGGCCCGGGCTGAATTCAGGGGTCATAGTCTTAAGTCCGTGCGGGTTGAGGGTTGGAAAAGAAAACATCATAGAGCCTACAAACCTACACCCTACAGGTACAGAATGTTACAGACCTACAAGCCCTCCAAGACAAAAACCTCGAAGCCCAACTTCACCAGGTGTGCAGAGGAAAAGTTGACCGGGCCGTATCCAGCTGTGCATATCAGATCATGAGTCATGAGGTGGAGTCTCAAGAAGAAGCACCATGAAGCCGGTGTCTATGTGGAAAGCTCTAGAAGTCGGTATACCGGCAAGCCCTGTTCTAGGTATCTCGGCATCTTCATGAGGGACAAATAGCTGCGATAGCTAGAGGAAGTTTGCGACCCTCGCAGTTTCGGGTTTGTTCGAGCTTCCGACTTTTTTAGCGTTGCCGTAGTCCAGATGGAAAACGTGTCATCCCGTGCCATCCAACATGACTGCATCCGAACCCCTGGTGCAATTTCTCGCCGAGCCCCCGCCCCGAAACCTTAACCCTAAACCCTAAGCCCTACAAGGGAATGAACGCAGCTGTGGCCCGAAAAAGCCACCAAGCTGTAGACCTTATGCGCAACCAAAGACCCTGCACCCTATTAAACCCAAAGGCCTCGAAAACTGAACCCAAAAGCCTCAAAAACTGAACCCAGAGGCCCCCCAACAAACCCTTCTGATGCCTGAAAGAGGAACCCTAAAGGCCCTGGAGCCCTGAGGCATCTGGCGCTGGGTTTGGCAAGCGCGGCTGTCGTGCAGTCGCAGGCACTGCGACTAGAATGGAGTTTGGAGGCTATCATATGAGAGGTTTGAGAGGTGTTATAGGGTGATCATCGCATTCGGTTTTGTTCAAGGACATTGTACGATCAATCCAGGTGATTTTGAGTTTTAGGCAGGGTTTGGTAGGGATGTTACAAGATCACCACAAGGCTACTGTAGGTGCCTCTAGTATGTGAGTATGTTGGGTATAGGTGCTCAGGGTCTTTTCGTGTAGGGTGGTTGCAGTTAGAACTGAGGATTTAGGGTTTATATGAATTTCACCGGGGCTTCCGGGCTCCAAGTTTTGAAGCTTTTGCTCTACGGCTATGCTGTAGTTAATTAATCTTTGCAGACCCTCCACGCGTTGGGGTTGAGATGTCAGGATTCTGAACGTGGGCTTTGGGGTCCAGGACTTGGGGCTTTGCGGTTCTAGGGTCCAAGCTTAGTTCATGTTTAGGAGGATTTAGGATTTGAGCTGTGAGGCTTCGGGGTACAGGAATTGGAAGTTTGGGTTGAGGTTTCTAGGACTTGGGAATTGGCAGGCTGAGGTCAGGCCAACTTGAAGGGTTTAGGGTTCAGGGTTGAGACTTGTTCATTCCGCGTGTCACAGAAGGGACACCCAGTCTGGGCGGTCACGTAACGCTTCTATCAGCAAGGCCGCCGATGTGTTCAACTTCAGTTCCTCATGTCTCCTACGCCTCTATCAACCCCCGTAATTAGCCCTTTTGCTTCGTGGGAAGCGCGGAGAATGCAGACAACTGAGACGCCCCTCTTCCCGAATGTGCTGAGCTGTCTTGAGCTTACCTTCCTGACGCCAGATGACAAATACTTCAGTACAAGTAGAACTCAGGCATAAATCTGGAGAAACTTCTCGACGAGAGACCTTCCTGTGAAACCACAGAGAACCGCATGCAACGTGAAGTTTCGAAGCCAAGTCCGGCCCGAAACTCTGAACCCCTCAAGAACCCTCAGAGCCCTTTGCCCCCCCACACACCCGGCTCCGACTTCCATCTCAACTATCGAGGCCTGAAAAGTCTGTAGCAATATTTCCCGATACGCTTTATATATTGAGGCCCTTATCATACCAGGTCCTGATATCTCCACAAACTACGGAAAGAACTCTTCCAGACTCTTGCTATAAAACCCCTTGAAAGGTCCTGAAAATTCTAGCACTTTAGGGTTTAGGGGTTTAGGGTTTATAGGGTTTAGGGTGTGGGGTTTAGGGTTGAACAGTCCTGGAAGTTCCGGAGACTTCCAGGAATCGATGGAAAGTTTGGGCCTGGGCTCGGGTGGTCGATTGGCATCCCTTTTCCGAGATGCGGACCTCAAGGGGGATTCGACGAGGGTTAGGAGGTTTAGGATCGGTTTCAGTACGGGGGCACAAAAACGGTTCAGGGTTTTGGGGTTTAGGTTTTTAGGGGTAACAGGATTGTTGTTATGGAGGTGTTGTTGTTTTTTTCTGGTGGTAGAAAAGGATGTATATGTATTCCAGGCAGTTTCTGGGTCTCGGGGTTTGAAACGTCGAGCGTTTCGGCTCTATGGGTGTTTCAGGGTTCAAGGTTTTAGGGGATTTTCGGGCTCCGACGACTCAGGTTAGCGGGCACTGAGGTTCTCTAAGGACCTCAAGGTCTATACCCAGGACCCAGGCCCTTAGGGTTTAGGGCTTTAGGGCTTTAGGGCTTTAGGGCTTTAGGCCCTTCGGGTTTAGGGTTTAGGTCGGTTTTTGTTGGCTACCGCCTTTGGTTCAGCCCTAGCTTTAAGATAGGCTATCAAAAACGGTACTATGTACAACTCAGGCTCGACACAGAACCATGCAGCTTTCTGCCCATGCGATCTGAAATCTCCCCAGACCCTCAACGCTCACCCCCAAAAACCATTACCAGGAGCCTACAACCCTAAACCCTAAGCCCCAAGCCCTAAACCCCAATTTTTTCAACTCTGAGCCGACAGCCTGAGCTTTGTGAGCCCAAAGTGTCGGATCCGGGGCTGCGAGGACTCAGATGGCGACGGGATCCTCAGTGAGGTGGAGCTTACCACCTTCGAGACGCAGGGGTCCCAGTTCAGGTGGTCGATTTGCTGGATTCTTGTTAGGGGACTTAACTTAAGTTACCATAATAGGGCCCTACAGTACATAATATGGTTTCCTTATTATGGTAACTTAAGCATAATCCCTTAACAAGAACCCAGTTTAGGGATTGAGATTCCATAGGTTATGGTTTGGGTTCAGGGGTTTGGGTCGAGACCCGCCCTTGAGAGAAGATGTGGTGGTTGAGCGTCTAGGATTTTGGGAAAAGGGGTCGGGCATTTTGGTGTAGGGTTTAGGGGGTGTTGAGTTGATGCATGTTGGAAACCGGTTGTTTGCAACCAGCCTCGTGACGTCCTCCCCCAAAGAGACAGACATGAAACCTTTCCGAGAAGCCAATCATCAGCCCGGTCATTTAAGCCGTGCGAACCTGCATCAAAGAATGGCGT